>VXAV01003448.1:101499-121860 GCA_013399715.1 Alectura lathami
GGGCTCGTCCGTGCCTTGGGGTTAGGCTGCCCGAGCGGTAATCGCCCGTGGGGAAGGTGTTGTACATGGAGGAGGTCCTCCACGGGGCTGCAGACAACGAGCCCTCGGGCCTCTTGGTTTCCTGCCCATCAAAATGGCCAGGTTGCCTGGTGCAGAAGGACGGCGGTGAGGTTTCCTCAGAGCAGAGAACAAGCCGGGCTCCTGGGGTAACAGAAAGCCTTCGGTACACCCCTCCGTGTCTTCTCACAAGGACGCTCAACCGCCTGGCATTAGCGAGCCAGGAGCCCTTCATTCTTTGCAAGAAGAAAAAAAAACAGTTCAGCACTTTTTTCCTTATATTTTTGCTCTTTAATAAAAAAAAAAAAAAGCCAGCTGCAGAACAGCGACATTAGGTGGTTCCACAGCTGCCCCGACGGGTGCTGGTGCTCACGTGCCTGCACCCAGGGGCTGGCACCGCGTGAAGGGGTCACAGCCATGGCCCTGCCTCCGCAGACAAAGCAAAGCTCTCCCCAAACTTCAGTGACAACAGGACTTAGCCCCGTCGGACGTCACCTCGGGCTCCTGCACAGCCTGGTGTAAAGCAGCTTCGCCTCCTGTTTCTTTGGAGCCACCAGAGCATGCAACTGGAGTCTCCGTGCAGATGTTCTGCCACAGCTGGTGCCACGATTTAAGGACACGTTTCTGCCTTTAAAACCAAGCGCCCCAAATTTGCATTGACTGCTTTAATTTCACCGCATTACTTACAGGAAGAAATTTAAGCAGAAAGACCCAGGCCCTTTGGGAACAAAGCCCAGACACCAAGCACAGCTGTGGATACAGAGCCTTGCCATTCTGGTGCAAAACATTTTTTAGTCCTTTTTCAGTAGCTTTTCAGCTCCTGCAATCAGAACATACCTTGATCAGCTCAGGGAGGACAAATGCTCACCTTGAAGATGTAACCACTAAGGCTCTCATTGGTTTCAAAGGCAAGAACACATTTAGGCAAGATGATGCCTTTAAAAATCTGATACAAACCAACACATTTTAGACTTTTAATTCTTTTTAAAGCAATAACAATCACTGAACCTGTTGTAATTCTGTCAGGAGAGGAGTATTCTATAGATTCACTTCCATTTTCTCATGAAAATACACATGGTGTTTGCATGGGGTGGAAAAAAGATCTCTATACAAAATGTCGCATAGTTATAAAGCATTTACATGCTCAGCTTCCATATTCTTTAGTGTCTCTTGGAAGTGCTATTTTCTGAAAGGGTTGAAGGGAATATTGCTGAAACGTTGCAGATAGGGGTAAATCTGGAAGATAGATCAATAAGCAGCCCAGTTTTAATTAAAACAGCTGGCTGGTCCACTAGTCACTTATTATAGTCTCTCTCTTTTATAGTATTTGAAAACCTTTAAATCTCTTTTACTGCAGTCCTCTGGCACTCAAAACTTGGCCAAATTCAGTTGGAAAGTGGAGTTAATGAGTTCTTTTTGAAAATTGATACATTTTAATGTAAATATTTTATTGCGCAATATGAATACACAAGTAAATAACTGAGGATATTCAGAGTTAAGCTTTTCCCTTTTTTTTTTTTTTTTTTTTTTTAATAAAAGGAGGTATTTTTCTTTCTCCCAAGGCCAAGAAGTACAAGCTGGTTATAATGCTTTGGATAGAGATTTGCAGTTGTGGTTGAATTTATACAGCATGTAAAGCGCTGTATAAATTAATACAATTTTAATACTTAATATTTACATAGTGCTTGGTGAATAATTAATATGCATAACCCCTCTCAGCTAGCACATTTTGCTGATGTCAAAAAGGCTGCCAAAAAATAGAGCTTGTTAATTTGAGATATGTGAAAGGCTTGATTTTTGGGGTGCAGCAGAAACTGAAGTACTTGGCTGCAGGTTACCAAGTATCTCTAGAAATGAAGTCAGAAATGTCTAATACTGAGGTATGCAAAGCATCAGGGCTCTTATGAGCATATGAATTTCCATGGCCACATGGTGCCCATGTGAGAACTGAGAACGTTGGTGCAACTAGAATACACCTAGTCCTCTGCTTCACCCTATTTAACCCCCTGTAAATCTATTACATGACAGTGGCTGTTAACACACAAAAAAGCAGCATCCACATCCACAAACCGATACTTGATTCACTTTGGAGTATTATTATTATTATTATTATTTTAAACTGAGCCAGCCTTGATTAGAACAGTATTGTCCCCATTTGTTTCCGAGGAGCAGCTTCAGTCTGTGGAAGTCTCCCAGATAAGCATGAGGTACAAACTCATCTTCATTTCTCACCTCCAGCGACATTGCCTTCTCCTAGCACTACACTGCAGCCTCACCAGCATCTAAGAGCTGAAGCCCTGTTGCAGGGCTGGAACACAGCCCTGCTTTTCAGTTCAAAAGCAAGACCACCAGTGCTTATTTGTACTACCTAAAAACAACAAATTAAATTCCAACTCAACAATTGATTCAGATTCACGTAGTCATCAGCCCTCCATAGAAAACAAGTTTTAAACCAGGAGATCTTCTTTCCTTGGTGGTCATCAGGAGCTCTGAACGCAACTGAGTTTATGTGACTGCGGGAGGGCAGGGAGAAAGGGAGACAGAGCACAGATCCATCACTGGAGCCGTTGTGCATATGACAGCGAAAGAAGCAATCACAGGATAAGTGGATTTACCATTGCATGATTCATCAACTATTATGAAGCCCTCATGGAGCAGGAGTGCAAGGTGGTGGAGTGTCAGGCTGCAGTAATGGCTGAGAATTACCTCCCAAAGCCCACCAATGATCCGTCACCTCCCGCACAACCCTGGGAAAGTGATTCTGGGGCTACCTCATTCTGCTTGGCATTAATGTGGAGGCAGTGTTTAATATATACGCAGTGAAGCACAGGAAGGTTACGTTAATGTTCATAAAACCCTTTAAGATCCCCAGGTGAAATGTTCAATCAAAGTGCAAATAACTCACGTACTTTATGTTGTCTAGAGCCTCTTTACTCCTTTTTAGCACGGTAGTTATAACTTCTGGAGCTTTCCGTACATCTAGGATGGGTTTCTGTACTGTATAGTAAAAATGCAGAGCACAGACTTCACAGCCAGCGGGCTGGTAGAGCTTCATTTGGCTCTGCTGTGAGGATGGCTGCTCTGGGATCGGAGCAATCTCCCTCATAATGCAGGTGGTTGTCCAGAGCTGCCTAACAGCATGTTTACAAAGCAAAATGCAAATGTCATTCCAGCAGTTAAAACAATAAAATAAAATTAAAACACTTTCAGCAGGGATCACAAAAGGTTTTGGTGGTGGTTGCTTTCAAATAAGTTCTAGCCAACATCAAAACAGCGGGTTGTGCTAACACACATGTTGACACATGTGATGGTCACAGCTCCATTTTCTGTGCAGATATATCACAGATTAGAACTGGCAGCTAGTCTTCTGTTGCCTGTGACAACAGTACCACTGAACTGCTGCAAGGCTGCAGCATTCCCTAGAACACCTTTCCTGTTGCCAACCCTGTTAGGCAGGTGGCAGCTTTCATTTCCTTCCAAGAACCCTATTTTATATGCTTGGTTCCAGGGTTTTTAACGTCCTTTTCCCAGCACACCTATGCTAAAGATGCGCTGAGAATTGTATGTTCAGCCACGCCTGGCCTAGAGAGAAAAATCCTCCAGAACTACTGCTTATTCTGTAAGTAGGGTTTCAAGTGAACATCTCTCCATTATCACTGGCAAGATTACAGCTGAGCAAATGGAAAGAGCATATTTAGGATCACAGAAACGTGCTCTGAATGGCAGACATTAAACTCTGCTAAAAAGGGTGAGCAGGAGTCAGTGAGGAATGTCTGATACCAGTAAAGGCACTGGGAGCAGGAACTTCAGCAAACAGATGTGCTGAGATCACGCCAGTACTGGAGAATGAGTTCACAGAAGTGAGAAAGCTTTTGAATATTCTCACCATTCTCTTAGCCTCCACAAATTAAAGCATAAAATTGATCTAGCCTGTGAACAGTAATGTTATGAAGCTTTTAATTAAAAAACTTAATTGAAGATTTAAATGGCAGATCATATTGCTTGTACTAGCTCTGTGTGACAGATATGCGCAAGTTAGAGGTTGCAAAGGCAGAGCTGGGCCAGCCCTGGTTTTCAGTGGTAGAATGCAAACTGAATTTAGAAAACTACTATAGCATATGGTGTGCTTGAGTGGAAAGAACTCCTTATTCGGGCACAATTCAGCAGTAAGAGGTACTAAAGAGTGCTTCAAGAAAAAATACGTTAACCAATCTGCACGAATGATACACAGTTAATTGCCACAACTCACCATGATCATGCTGCACTTAGGACAAGTACTCTACCTGTGAACGAGGCTGTCTGAGAGCCATAAAGCAGTGCAAAACTTTTATTAGTAAACTAACACTTGATATAGCATCCAGCCATGCAAGTGCCTTTGGGAAACAACATTTCTCCGAAAACTATAAATAACATCAGAGAGTTGCCAACTAACTTCGGTATTGGACATCTGTATTTGGATGCAAAATTTCTCCATGGAAGTCTAGGGTTCCTGCAGTTTTGCAGCTCAGTCTTCCATCTGTAACTCAGCAAGAGAACATGTGGCAGACAAGGCACAGAAAGACCAGCAGCAAAGCAAAGAAGGAAACCAAACCGAAAACAATTGAGTTAAAATATGAGGTACACGCAGAGGATGAAGATAGTCCACACAAAGGGGATAACAGAAAAGACACAGAGTCCTTCTAGGCCTTGACAGATAACGCAAGGCAGACAGGAGAGTAAAATGAGTTGATTTGTACAGGAATACAGTGGAGATTAGAAGAATGAAAGGATGCAGAACAGCTAAGAACAATGCACCGCAAGCAGAGTCATACCTTGAGAACAGAAGAGTGATTGCAGGTGGGAGGAAAATCAGCACAGGAATATGTGAAAAGGAAGTGATACAGTAAATGGTGGTGGACAACGAGCCCTTCTGTTTCTCCTCAAAGACTTCTTTAAAGTGCCTTGACAGAGAAGGAAGGAAAATTACCATTTATTATATCAATGAATCCTTACCTCCTGATGGCCATTTTCCTACTGCTCTGTTCTATGCCTAAAACAGTGCCATTAATCTGGCTTTCACGTTGTAACTTCATGCGGATATTCTAAGATGGGGACATTTAAACAGCAGCTTGTGCTGTGTTGTACTCAGACAGCAGGATCCTGGCTCACAGCATGCAACGCTGTTAAGGAAACAATCATAACGTTAATACTTGCTTTCTCATAACAGCAAACTTAAACAGCAAAATAAGCCCTCTTTTGGGTTTAGAAATATTACTACTTTGCTGAAGCATGTCAGCACAGAAAAGATGAAACTCTTAGAAAATATAAAATACATCAACCACAATGGACAACGCTTAAGCCTAGCACTAAGAAACATGGCTGCTAAAGGATGCTGCTGCTCCTTTGATACTCTGCATGTGAATCTTAGCACATTTTCTGGGTGCTAAGTCTATGATCCCCTCTCATTTCCCAGATGGAGGGCACAACCAACCATCACAGTGAATTTAACTGGACAGTCTGTTTGAAGAGGAAGACTATCCAAAACAAAAGCAGTGGCTGAAAGGTAGAAACAATCCTTTTTGAAACAGATTTGCTCATCTGTAGGATTCACTATCCAGGAAATAAAATAACCTCCAATGCATAATATAATGATGAGCCCGCACTCAGATACAGGATCCCAAATGCAAAAACAGAAGAGAGCCTAACCATCTTTCTAGCTAGCCATCAATTCTCAGCATACGCAAACTGGGTATTATGCTGCTCAGCTTCTGTCTCTGGATCATCCGAGGCTTTGCACACTATCAGGATCTCATAGCAGATCTCACATCCATTGCATTTTCAAAGAGTTATGGCAAACACTTCACCTGAAACATGGAACTCAAAACACAAGGGATGGAGGAAGGAGAGGCTGCATTGCAAAAATATTTAGTAAATTTAGGGTGAAGGCTTCCTATCATCTTTATCTCTTCTAGTCCACCTGTGAGGACAGAAATGTCATTTAGTCTCTGAGGACAGTAGGATCAGTTCCTTATAGCAAACTGTGTAACAGGCTTCCAAGAAAGTGGTGGAATCCCCATCCCTGGCAGCATTTAAGAGACATGTGGATGTGGCACTAAGGGACATGGTGCAGTGATGGGACTCAGTAGGTCAGGTTGGTGGTTGGATTTGATGATCTTGAAGGTCTTTTCCAACCTAGATAATTATGATTCTACAGGATGAAGGGCAACCAAGCCACTCCAACTTAAACATGCCGAGCAGTGCAGTTTGTCGTAGTCATATGAGTGCTTAAAGAAAAAAGAACAACTAAGAAATCCAACAGCATCTGAGCATATTTTCAACAGTTACTTGCTCATTATGATGCTGAGATTTCTCCTGTTGCCCTTGGACATTTCTTTTCTCTCCCCTTGTCTACTTGCCAGTTTCACTCAGACGCTCATTTCAGTGGTGTGAAAGGTTCTTAACTTTATAGAGGTCTTTCATGAAAGATGAAAATTCAAATATGTTGTAATTAGCTGCAGATCCACATAAGTCAGTATTATTGCACCTTCTATATTAGATCTGAATTTGTCCCCCAAATGTGTGTCAAATCTTGCAGCAGAAAGATTAATGACGTCACACGTAATGGAAAGATTAAGCATTGATGTGGGAGAGTTGCTTGAGAGGAACAATTTTAACTTCTTTCCTCTCATAATTTATTTTTGTCCTGTGCAGTAAAAGAAACCTGAAACTGAAAATAAAAATGGCTTGTACTACTGGCAAGCAAAAGAAGAAATCTGATTCATGATTGAATTCTTCATTCAGTATTCATTTGTGGATAGAAAGCCAAGTCATCTTAACAACTGGCATGGCAATGAACAACACAGAATATAAAAATCTTGGGACTTCGTCCTGCTGAATAAACATGGCATCATCCGCAGCAGCTTTGAAGATAAGTGCAACTCAACAACAAAAAATCTACCCCTCCTTCTGCAATCAGGTGTGATTCAGCATGTTTCATCAGGCTCCGTGGAATAACCTGTGTTAACAAGCTCTTCTGTGGCACGCTGGAGTCACCTTGTTCCTCCCCCATCACTTGTTTGCACGGTTACTCAGTCTGCAAGCAACAGGGTGTGTTAAGGAGTAATACATGACACAGGAACAGAAAATAAGGGATTTTGAGAAGTCTGGGAGACATTTCATGTCTGATGCCGCAAGGCTTCATTACTAGTAACTGCCTTCCACCAGCAGCAGGATACTTTGAAGAACTTACTTTCTCTTGTGCACTTAAAAGCCCCCAACTCACTGGTATCAGCAAAGAGGGCTGCAGTTTGCATCATGCAGTGTAAACAAACATTAAGATACATTTCCTGTTGCAATGGTCACCACAAGCCTCATGGCTCCCAAGTACTCAGTCGCTCTTATGTCAACACAGGAATATTTATTTTAGTTTCTTGAAATGTGCAACCTGGACACAAGGGAATTACGCATGAGGTAGCACAGTGAAAAGGACCCAGAAGCGCTGCCCTCCAATTCCCGTCATCAGACCGCATTTTGGGAAGGAGCTGAAGGGTCTTGTGCTAACGTGAAGCCTAGCCTTCAACTGAGTTGGAGTGAAAACCAGTGGGATTCTGGAATTCACAGGCAAAGGGATTCCTGTTGGCAGACCTCTCTCTACAATTGGGGCCAGATTTTTTTTTAATGCCCCAAATACAGACAGTGCTCTCTAGTACTATTAATTTATAAACTCATTTGAAAGAGTGGCTTCATATTCTGCACTGATTCTTTGTAGCCTTTGAAATGTACAATTCTATGGAGGACCATAGGAAAATAAGTAGCACTTTCAGAGCTTTCAAACGTCTTCAGCAGAAAGAAGTCAGAACATCGGATCTCTTGGCAATAGGAAATAAAGAAATAAATGTATTTGATGTCTGCTTCCGCTGAATAAAGGCAAGACTCAGCTAAAGGAACTGGGACATCTGAGCAGAAGATGAGTCCCAATGTCTCCAAGGGAAGGAGTGGACCGCCTACAACTTCCACCTGCAAACCCATGGCCCGAGGGGCAGAGCAGCCTACTTCACTGCTGTCCTGAATCACAATTTCTCAGAAGATGAGTCAGCCTCCAAGAGATCTTTGTTTAAAGAAAATACCTCGCTTTTCCTGCAACTTTCCCAATGTAGCTTCCCACCTTGCAAAGGGTTGAACCAAAAGTTTCACAACATTTTACTATGATTTCCCCTCGCGCACTGGAAGAGGGAACAGCCCACGATCTACCCCTCCTGGTTTGCCAAAAGCTGAAGGTCTTTCCTTCCCCAACAATAAAGGCACAACACCGGTTTGCGGGAGAGCTTTGCACAGATGCCAGCACTGTTCTGCATCACACAAAGCAATTTACAAGGCTTCTTCCAAGTTTTTCTCACTAGTCTCAGTCATCCGGTTGACTCCCCATGGCCTCTACCAGGATGTAGCTCATTGGCTAAGTTATATGAAAGGAGCCTTAAGTAGAGCACTCTACTGAGGTTTGAGTTTTCGCTTTAAAATGCAAATGGCTGGTAGTGAATTCCCTTTTGGGATTTCAGAACTGAATTTAAAATGGGGAATGATGATACAAAAATATACTTCAGAAAGCAATGCAGTATGAGCAGTGTAACATCTGTTATCCGAATACAGATTCTTCTGGTCAGCCAGACATCTTCATTTATCTCTGTGTTAAAAATTTCCCTCAAAATTGCTTTTGGCTACATTTTCCCTCATCATACTACCTGGCGTGCTCTCAGTGGAATGCAATGAGGGCAAAATTTGTCCACGTTTTCTATTTGCTAAAATCTCATGCATCAGCACATTTGAATATATCAATATTCTATCAGGTACTACAAATACGCCCCTTTCTGTTACGAAGTCTAACAAGACCTTTTCCATACACCCTGAAAATGTAACTGCGTGACAGAGCTGTTTGCCAACTCCTTTGTTGACCAGAAGGGCTAAGAAGCTGTCCAAAAATGGGTCTATCTAGCAAAGTTTTTAAACCAATATTTGCTTACCACTTTCAAAAGGAATGTCCTCCATCTTACGTTCTTTTTCCTATTGCTAGTTTACTTTTAAGAGGAAAAAATAAACACATAATTATGTCCTAATATCAATTTATGCTTAAAGACATACATATGTACATAGACACACCCCTACAACCTGACACAGACCTGGGGGCTGTGAAGTGCCCCAACCTGCATTTAAGATCCAGGTTAATTTAAAATTCCACTCCTTGCACAATCAAGCCTTAAGTAACTAAACCGGCTTCCTTGTATTTGTTCTGTCTTCTGGAAAATATACTTTTACATAACCCTTCAAAAGAATTCATTTCTATGCACAGGGACACCAGCACAAACACATACACCACTTTTAATACGCCTTATTCCAGCAGAGGATGGAACTGTGTCACCACGAGACGAAGCCCACAGATCACGTCTAGAACGGAACAGCAGAGCTTCTGGCCTACGCTCAGCAGGGCCAAATGCTGCGATTCAGTTAAAGAACTGGGATATATCGGTATGTAGTTATGCTTGCTTTACTGAGGAGGCCCAGCACCAGAGCTCTGGCTAGGGAACATTTGTACAGGTGGGAAACAGCACAGCCCAAAGCGGGTCCCCCTGCCAGTGCCACCTGCTGACCCCACAGCCACTGGCACCAGGGTAGGTCCCCTGGCAGGGTCAGCAGTTAAACACCTTCACCAGCCCAGAGCCTGAACAACAGCAGATTGCACAAGTATTTTTTCAGGTTTGTCCTCTATCTGCACAGGAAGAGACAGGATATATCAAATATTCAACCTTTTTCTTTTTGCCCTTCTTTTGTTGCCATGTTTTTCTGCATACTGTCCAAGTTCTCTGGGCTCTGTTCCTTCTTTTTTGTTACAGAGTGACTTCAATCAAACCCTAGGTCTAAAAGCCCCCAAACAACCAACAAAGAATGTATTTCAGTATGCTAAATTTGAGAAGCCACAATAAGGGGCTGTGGTATAATACTGTGATATCACTAACAAAGAACTATTACTTCATTGTGAAGGAAAGCAGCATCTGGCATGGGGCAGGCAATCGCTTACCAAAAGAGAATCCAAGAAGCACAGCAATGAAAAATAAGTATCAAACGAGTCTATGGCTACTCAAGATGTTCTCTTCCTTAAAGGTTCTTGCATTGGGAAAAAGTTTAAGTTCTGGGAAGGAAAAGCACTGCACACGTTAAGTCTGTTTTTGCCTTTGACTCAGTCGCTTGCCACTAGCTTCTCAACAATTGCCCGATTCACTATTGAGCTCTGCATTGTAGAGGAGCCCTGCATGCAGTACGGCAGAGGGCTCTTTCTTTCATTTTTATTTTGTTTATTTTTATCAACCAATATGTCAGCTGTTAAAAAAAAAAACGATGAAAGACTATGAAAGGGGATAAGCCCCCAGTAGTGTTAAAAGAATACTGAGTGTCTTCAAGGTTTAATTAACCTTTAATGTGTACTTACAGTGTTGCAGTATTTTGTAAAATATTCATTGTACAGTTTCTGTAAGCACTGTAACAGAAAGTGAATGGGTCAAAAAAAAGAAAGCAAAAGCACAGTTCAGTTAGCAACATAACTGCACCTTTCAGTTTCATATTTGGCATTGTTTTTTTCACTTACATTTGAGAATGGAAATCAAACCCCAACCTGAAACTGGAAAAGTAAATGAGTTTTAAACAACAGCTTCATGGGAAGCAAACGAGGAGCTCCCAATTTGTTGAAATACTGCCACAGTGATTTCAATGCACAGCCAGCACAAAGTCATTTAATTAATTTTACATGTTTTCTACTTTATCAACTTTAACAGGGGTTTTGTCTGAGGAAGGACCAAAGAATCAAAACTATGCTCTAGTCACAAATTAGAAAGAAGCATTTTCTTTACAAATTTATTGCAAGTTCCCTGATCACTTCTCCCCTTTGGGAAGACAGCAGGTTTGTGACAACTTGCACATGCCTGCATTGACAGTACCTCTCCTAACCTCTGAGGGTGCTCTCATTGACCACAGCGGACTGTCACCACTTTACCTGCTCCTAGCTGAATGCAGCAACTCTGTGCCTAGCAGATTGGAGTGACAGAGGTAACACAGCCAGTGTGAGAGCAGGACGGCTGCGGGGTGGTGTGGAGATGCTGCTCGGTGACTATCACCAGCCAGGCATACAGGCTGGCATTTACCAGATTAGCAGGAGGGAGGCCTGAAGTTAGAGGTTAGTGAAAAGTTTTATTCTCAGGTACTGCCCACACAGTCCAGTAATGCTGCTTCAGACACATGAGTGCTTACCCTAGGTCTGGAGTTGGCACGGGGTGTGCCTTGTTTTCTCCTTAGCCGAAAGGTGGAGAAGTTTACAGTGGAGTGTGATTTAAGCTCACCCAACATCCTCAAGTCACAACCAAGAGCTCGAAATCCAGTCAGTGCTAGAAAGCATAATTTGACCATCATTACCATGACCACTGGTGCCCAAGTTGATGTAAGATGCCCTGGCTGAATTCATCCCAGGAGAAAAAAAAATACCAGGGCTGCACTAGAGCCTTCTGATCCAGGTCAGTGAAACAGCTGTGGAACAACCTCCAGCACACACTGTTCCTCCCTGCAGCTCCCTGCTGTGCTCAGGTAGGCAGCTGGTTCCTCCTCTTCCCTTTTCTTCATGCCCTGCTCAGGTGCAGAGCAAGAACTCATCTCTCACTCGGATAACCCAATTCCTGCCAGCTGCCTGCTTCAGCACTTCCACCAACACCAGCTCCTGGAAGCAGTTTCTGAAAGCTTGGAAGACCACTTCTTTCCCCAGGTCACAGATTATCTAGCAAAAGGATGTGTGGAAAACAAAACAAGAACAAAAAGATTTCTCTGAGTTGAGAGCTAGCTGCCATTTCAAACGCTTCAGCTAGGAAGAGGAACTTCAAGGTACAGGATACCCTGCTCCACTTGCCATGCCAGAGGGAAGTTTCATCTCCTTGGTTCCAGCAAGGGAATCACTTGTGATTATCTGAACCTACACAACACTCTGGGAAAGCAAGAGCCACAGTCTTAACTCTGCGTGCAAATGGCTTTGGGGCTGGGAGTTTTCAGCATTTTAAAGTAGGGTGGGATGTTCTGAGGAACTTGAGTAGGAAGAAATGAAAACAGGCATCACCGGTAGGTTTCCTAGAGGTTGTGTAGAGAAATAGTGAGCAGAGGGCAAAGAGGGGGAGTCAGGCTCTGGAATTCATTACAAAAATTAACACAGGAGGGGATGTCCTTTTGCATTTGAGGAGAACGGTGGGAATGTGAAGTGTCTCATTCAGCCACTTGCTGGGTGAAGCAGAACTTACCAGGGAGATGAATTCAGACTGATCTCAGAAATGTAAAAGGACCTAATCATCGTAGGTGTATTCCTGTCCTTTACCTTTCTAAATAACTCAGCACTTAAAATAATAACTTTCAGGACAATCTGACCATAGCGGCAAAAAAGGCACTTCGGTGTAAAAATTGGCCACCCTTTGGATGGGCTTGCAGCAAGTCTCAATCAAAATGACTCCAAAACTGCTTTAGGAAATAGCCCGGCTATTACTGTGGCACTCTTATGCAGTCAAATCGTTTTGAAAGCTAGGGGTCAGATTCTGGCATCCTTTGACAATACTTGGAGAACAGTTCCAACCTGAGCTCCAAATACCGTTTGTTAGGCATAAAGGCAGTCTCCCTGCGCAAATGGATTTTAGAGCCCTGTGAAATATCAATCCTACTCTGACAGCAGAATTCATGATACAAATTTCCAGAAGGGCTCCTGCAAAATCAAGGCAGAGCAAACCTAACACGATGCAGGACACATAAGCACTCTCAGCTGGATCTGCAGCAAATATTTTATTGTGAACTGCAGCGTTATGCTCAGGTGAGCAAATCCTGAATTTTTCCACTGTATGCAGGCTGAGGTTACAAGAGTTCAAAGCAACAGTTGAATAATCCTGTAATAACAGAGAAATGCTAAGCACTGTCGTAACTGTTGGAAAGAATGAATGCTCACGTTACCGTGTAAATCCGCCGCTTTGAAGAAAACACCTCTGCCTGGTGTTTGGCCAGGTGGCTGGGCACACCTGGGATACATAACATTTGTGTGCACTTGAATAACATCATATGAGCTCTGACAACCAGGATATTTCCTACAATGGAAAACAACAGGAGAAAAAAAAAAAAGAGATCAGGTCAAAATAATTGTGTTATGTTCTGTTCACTACACTAAAAGATTTCTGGAGAGCAAATTAATGTTATTGCTTTGCAGAGTACAGTAGCTGAAACCCTCCTCCAATGTCATCTGTCTACAGCATGCTCTGGGACCTGCCAGAACTCCCTGCTCTGGGCAGCTCTGTGCAGCTCATTTCCCTGTTTCTCCTGCCTGGCTGGCAGCAGGAGTTTTTCATTTGTAGCCATCTGCACCAGGGCACAGGCTGCAGCTTCGAGCTGCCTCAGATGATACCACTTTCTTTTGTCAGCTTTAGAAATAAGGCAGCACTGAACTCTCTGACAAATCTTGGCACTTGTTATGCATTTACTCCATTTGATACCTATTGTTCTTCTAATGCACTTGTTTTCAAAGACATGCAGGTATCTGTCTGTGGCGTGGGTGGAATATACTTACTATTCCTACTCAGTTTAGCTTCAAAACATCCCTTGCTTTACACCAATCAGTCACCAAAGCAAACACTTCTCTTCCACTGAGACAACTCTCCTCTTGAAGGACATATCCAACTGCAGAGAACTGCGCTGCAAAAATATTTTGAATGTAATCCAAAGTGACATCTAAATCAATACAGCCCCATGCTGCTGCAGGTGTCTGCTTGTGCAGATCTCTCTGCAGGGTCAGTTATCCAAACAGGACACTGCAGTCTCAAATACCAGAGATGCTGATAGCAATGCAACATTGCCAGCATTGAAAAGGTTGTTTTTCTTGTACTCAGCTACAAAATCCCAGAGCCCTTTGGGAAAGTGCCAGTGGTGGTTTTCTTTTCAGATCTCCAATGTTTTGATCATTGTGGAGAGAAGGTTGGGGGAAATCTTAAAAAAAAAAATGTGGTAAATAAGAACTATAGCCTCAGGATGGGGAATAAATAAACACGAGTAAAGCATGCAACCACTTCTGAAACCTTAAACTGCAATTTCAAAACACGCCTGTGAACTTTCAATAAACAGGGCAACGCTACATTAAAAAAAAAAAAAAAATTACCTAAAACAAAGCTGCTGCAGAAACAAGGCCCCACCTACAGCACTCAGACTATCGCACTGCTCGGGGCCTGGGGGCCACCAATAAGCCTGATCCCACCCAGCCTCACCTGGGCCCCTGCCCACGTGCCCACCCCCAGGCCCAGGTGCTCGAAGTGGAGCCCGGGGACTTCTCTCCCCAGCTGAGTGATGCTGGGAGGACGTGGCTCTGTCTTGTGGTTGCTGCCTTGGCTGGGTTTTGCCTGAGCTTGCTTGTCCTCGCCAGGCTGTGTCACAGCTGGTGGATTCAGTTTGTTGGCTGTGCCTCTGACTGCTCTGGTTCCTTGGACTTGCTCACTGACCTGGTTCTCAGATGATTCAGGTTACCACCTCCAGTTAGACTTGTTTAATTTGGGCACCTGTGCCTGGTGAGTGCTTTCCCAAGTCTGGAGATGCATCCGTTTGTATAGGAGCTAAAGACTTGCAATGGGGAGCTTTTTCCCTTTAAACTCAATAAGATTTTCTGAAGCTGCTTCAAAAAAGCGTTGTGTAACTCAAAAACTTTTCAAATGCTCTCTTAGGGTGCTCCAGCAGAGGGGCTAGTAAGACAAATTGGAGAGTAGAGAACATATTGTACAAGAAAAGATAAAAGGAATGTGCACAGCCTAACCAAAACAAATTCTAGCAGAGGATGTGACTGCTGTCTATAAATACATGAGGAGAGTAAACACTGAGGAAAAAAATAAGTTCCCTATTTAAACCACATAAAAACTTTGGCATAAGATCAAATAATTAAAATAAGTCCTGAAAAAATTTTCCCTTGCTTGTTCTCAGTGACACTTTGTAGAGTCTCGCAGCCAAGGCTGCACGAACAAAAATCTCAGCCTGTGATAAGGGGAAGTCTGCTCAGGTGATGCCCCACAGTGTCTGTGATGCAAAGGACTGGCTGGGTGGGAACCCCCCTCTGACTGCTATGTGAAGGATCAGTTTCCATTTCTGACCACCTGGGGAAGACTAATGACCATCTGACAGACATTTCTGTCTCTGTCTTGACACATGCTGAAATTAATACTGGATTTCCCCAGATAGGACACTTATTTTTTGCTGTTCTACAAAAACCCCAGGTAAATAGCACACATACTAAATCAGGTTATCGAACGTGGTTTTCAAAATGTGGCTGCTGTTCAAAGCCGGAGCACAACTTATCACTGAACTTCTATGTTGCTTTTTTTAATCAACAAAATGTACCTAGAAGGAGGAGGATTATTTCTGAAGGATCTCTTCCTTCTGACAGAGGCTGGGTCGGACTGACTTTATCATCTCACCATCTCTTTTTAAAAACAAAGGTCAAAAGGATGGCTATTAACAAGTCTTTCCCCAGGGCTGGCCAAAGGAAATGTTCTAGAAAACTTCGCTCCTTGAAATCCTTCAGGATGATTCTTTAAAGACTTTGTGATAATGCCTGGATACAGTACTAATGGTAAGAGAACATATTCAACTTTTATTCCTGTTCAACATTCCGTCTGAGAGCAAACTCAGGAATATCAAAACGCACCATTAGTGGCTTTGAGCCATCCCAGCCTGCTTAATGGAGAGGAAATCAAAACAGCCTCTGTTTACTTTGCAGCTGATGCACAACTGTCTGCCACAGATGGCAATGCCCCTGCACAACCAGACACGGGCAGTGGGGACACCTGAACCTGAGCAAGGTGGATCTGTCCTGTCAGGTCCTGCGGGGCTAGCCACGCGATGGCTGCACGCTTCTCAGGGAAGAGGGGTGTAGGGACTAAATATAAGCGGTAATCCCAGATGAAGGGGCTGACCTGGATTTGAAGTTGAACTACATCTGGCCAGTGCAGATTTCTGGGAAATGCTCCAATAATTAAAAAGTCTTGAAATGCACAGAACAGCTCTGCTGCAGCAGCGTTCTGCACTTGCCATGGCCTGTGAGCATCGGCCTGCTCACGGGTCAGGATTCCACAGCAGCAGCTGTGCACAAAAAAGAATGAAAAATGTTTGCTATGCTGGCAAAGCTTGTAAGCAAAGGCAGTTTACATCAGAATTTGTGATACACCACAACCTTTCAGGTTGATTTTCAACTTCTGCTGACCTCAGGTCTCAAGACACCGTCCGAAGCAGCCGCCTTACAATGTAGTCTGGGAGATACTGGCACAGGAATGGCAAAGGGTTTTTCCTGCAGGCATTTCTGCAGCCAGAACACGCGTTTCCAATTCCTCTACCACAGCATGGCTCTGTTAAACAGGTTTGCCATGGTGAACTAAAAAGCTTCCTTTTCCCAAGATGCACTGATGCACTTCGTACCAAGTGCACAATAAAGTCTATTACAGGGCTTGTAAATTGTTTTGTCATTTAGTTTGCTGCCCATGTTTATAAACTGTTGGGCAACAAAGGCATTACTGGGGGTACCGGTCAGACAAAAAGGTAGCCAAAAGTGGAGGAAGGTGATGAAATGCTTTCTTTAGTGGCACAAATTTAATTCAGCTTTAAGTGAAAGCAGTGTTGAGATTATTAGGTAGATGCTGTTAGAACAGCCAAACTTCTTCAGTGAAACTTTCCTTGCAGAATAAGGGGGATAATTCGGTTTGCTTAAAAAGAAAATTTCCTGGGGAGAATGACTCTGAAAACCAAAATAGGGGCACTTTGTTACATTTGTATGTTACATTTGCATGTTTCACATGAAGCAATTTTAATTAAATTTACCGTGGATTGCTCTGAATCAGTAAACCCATATTGCTGCCTTCACCATGTTTTATATTCTCCATGCAGGATGCAAAGTAATCACATTTCAGTTGCACTTAGAAGGTTCTAACAAACATTTTCTCCATCTTCTAGATTGGTATTTTAAATCAGGCTTGCACAAGGGAAGTTCAATGGCTACTACAATGCACAGCCCAATTCCGTGCACAGTTTAATTTGCAAATCTGGATGCAAGTGCCTACTTATCATGCACAGATGTAGTCTGGAGAGGTCAACAGGGCCAGCGAGGCACGGTCTGCTTACATAACTCAAATGAGTTTACAGCACTTGAGCATTTTTCTTTGTCATGTTTTAATCTACATGGCTCTCAGAATGGGACAATGTCATGAGAAATCAAATAACCCCAACAAAACCAGCAACAAAGAGATGTAGACAGGGAAAAAAAAAATGCTTTGTAGGAGACAGAGGGTTGCTGAGCATCTTTAGGTATGAGATTTGCTTTTTAAGGCAAAAACTTGTGACAGTGGCTTTACTAGGCAAAGGGAATAGATGGAGATGTTCAAGAGAGTAAGTTAGGTCAGAAAGATATTAGCAAGTAAATGAGATAGGGTGGGGTTGCAGTATTCTCTTCCAGCTGGAGCCTGGAAAGGGAAAGCACGGCCCTTGCTGGGAGGACGTGAGTACACACATTGCTGCAGTCCGAAAAATGAGCCTTGTAGGGGCCATGGGGAAAACAGAATAGGCAAGGCAGGACACAGAGCAGAGGCAGCGCTGAAACAGCAGAATGAGGTGAGGCAGAGATGGAGATACAGACCTGATGGCCCAGGAGATGAGAAAGGGGGATTCAGTGAAGGGCTACAGCACCGTTCAGGCAACACAGGCAAGCAGGGACATTATTTGGACTATGAAGACGATAAATAAATAAATTAACCTATCGTGAAGGCTTCTCTCACTCTGACAGCGTGAGGCTATTGGAAAAACAAAGCCTGTGCTGGAGCATCAGAAAGAACACATTAAATGTGAGAAATACAATGGGCATTACATCAGATTCCAGATCCTGCAGATGATGAATCAGACCAGCACGCTTTTTCTGCATCTGGCAGCCTGCTACATCCACTGTACACTTGCCCTGAATCAGTGTTTCCAAGCTAAGACAAGAAAATAAGAGTAACTTGTAGAACATGACCCATGTACCAGGAAAGGACAGCCCTGAAGCCCTAGGCTGTTCTGAGCTCAACTGCAGAACTACAGGGTTGCATGAAAACATGATACAATAGTGTGCTTGTATCCCAGTCAGCGCTAAAATGTTTCAAGTCCTCAAAATGTTAGGGAGACTCACAGAAATCTCAAATAAAAAGAAAACAATTTGAAAATGCTTTGATTTTCTAAACTGAATACAAATAGCTGTTGAGGCATATGGGGAATAAAGCAATTTTATTTGGTCTTATGTGTTTCCTTGTGCTATTTGTTATCCCAGCATTTCAGCATGGTATAATGAAATTGAAACGGTTTTTATAGGATAGAGGAAGAAATTGACTCCATCACTTCCATAATTCAAGTTAAAGAGAAGTGCCCAGAGGAGTCCAGCAGTACTGTGGAGAAAAAATAAAACCAAATTGGGTAACTAATTCTGCTCACTTCAGTTTTAAAAATCTTTCTTGTCTAACAATTTAAGTCACTAAGCACAAGTTTAAAAATTTATATCTCTGATTTTTATCTTGATTGCTCGTGGAAGGGACAGGTCAGTACAACAGGAGATGGTTTCGGCATACACCTGTGCCTCGATTTCAGAGACTGAATCAGGCTTCAGAAAGACAGACCTAGTGGAGAAGCAGCTTCATTGCACCAAGAGCCGCCTTACTATTCTCCTAGGGCAGAGAATGAGGAGAACCAGCTTTTCTAAAAGCTGTGATTCATCTTTAACCAAAATCTGCCCTTCCTCCCTTACGGGGCTCTGGGTCACTTGGCCACAGCAGCTACTGCGGGGTCTGCAGCCACCCACGCCTCAGCAGAACAATGTTTGTATGTGTGCTTGTGCACCAACACAGAGCATGAGGCAATCTGGAACAGACTTAAAAGGTACTCAGCACAGAGATAGTCCTATTTCAGAGATCTCCGCTAAGCCACTAGCGCAAATAGCTCTCTAGGCATACGCTAATCACAAATACGGAACAAGCGACGCTGTATTTTTCCATGCTGCCATAACACAAACCCCTCTTTAAGAAGAGCCGCAACAGAAACAGGGCAATAAACCCCACCAGCACGACCAGCTAGCTAGGTTTCCCAACAACGGTAATGATGCCTCTTTTGAGCTGTTGTGCAGTGCTCGGACCTGCGCAGGGCGCTTCGGGAGGGCAGCACCCGGAGCCAGCCTGACGGGCCCCAGGGAGCCCTTTGGGGTGCGTTTCAGAGAATAATCATAGAGTTTTTAAGGTTGGCAAAGACCTCTGAGACCATCCGGTCCAACCGTTTCCTCACGGGCTGGCCCTGATCTAGAGAACCACTCTCAGGATGCGTGGTGGAGGGAACTGGGCTTGTTTGGCCTCATCGCTCCACAGCTACCTCAAAGGTGGCTGTAGGGTGGCTGGGTCCGCCTCTTCTCCTAAACAATAAGCAATAGGACAAGAGGTAATGGCCTCAAGTTGCCCCCGGGGAGGTTTAGGTTGGATATCAGGAAAAAGTTCTTCCCAGAGAGGGCTGTGCAGCACTGGAACAGGCTGTCCAGGGAAGCAGTTGAGTCCTCATCCCTGGAGGTATCTAAAAGATGCGGAGGTGTGGTGCTTAGCGACATGCTTTAGTGGTGGGCTTGGCAGCGCTGGGCTAACGGTTGGACTGGACGACCCCTGAGGTCCTTTAAGCTGAACGTTTCCACGGCCGTGANCCGCCCTTCCCCGCCCTCCCAGCAGGGGGCGCTGCTCGCCTCCCCCACACCTCCTCCCCCAGCAGGGGGCGGAGCGCCGCGATCAGAGGAGAGCTCGGATTGGCGGGAAGGTCCCTGGCGGAGCGGTGCACGAATGAGAGCGGCGCTCTGATTGGTGGCGCGGGGGGGGGAGGGGGGCATGAAGGCCTAGGCAAGGGGTCCCCCCCTCCCCGTGGATCGAGGTTCTCCCCCACCTTGCACCCCAGCCCCCTGACCTGGCCGCCTCCCGGGTATTTTCTTGACGACTTTTGTGCCCCATCTTGGCGGGCGGAGGCGTTTCAGCCAATCAGCGTGCGCCGCCGCGGACTGTTGCCAGGCAGATTATGGTAATGAGGCTCGGGCGGCCGCCCCCCCTCCTGCTCTGCAGCTACCATTGTGAGGTGAGGACAGGTGGGGGGGTTTCGGGCCGCAGCGGGGCCGCCGGCGACGGCCGGGACGCGGCAGCCGCATGGGACCCCCTCAGGTAACGCGATGGGACGGTCCGGGAGGGAAGCCCGGTCTGGGGG
>VXAV01003448.1:122750-166692 GCA_013399715.1 Alectura lathami
AGCCCTCGGCACCCCCCTCTGTGGGGCTGCTGCGGGGGGGCCTTCCGCCGCCCCCCGGACCCCTGCAGGGGGCAGCTCCCGGTGGGGCGGCCCTGAGGCGGATGGGAAGGGCTCGGTGGCCCTCGCCGCAATGCCGAGGCGCCGGGGTGGGCTCGTCCAAGGGCAGAGCGGGACCGGGCCTGTGGCTGCGGCCTTCTGGGGTGTGAGGTGCTGTGGAGCTTTGCAGGCCTGGAGGAGGGAACGAGGCCCGTGTGGGAGCAGAAGGAGCTGCTGTGTGTGGGATTTGTGGTGTTTGCCACCGCTGTGCTAATGCTGGCCTTTGTACCAATGGCGGTGGTTGCCTCAGCCAATTAAACCTGTTCCTGTGGACCGTGGAATGGCTGTAACTTGTGGCTGTTTGATTTATTTACTTATTGGACCTCTTGCTATCGAGGTTTGTGGTGGTGAGATGCCATGTCTGCTCCTGTTGCATCGAAGAAGTGGGAACCTGTTAAACTGTTGAATTAGAATGGAAAAAGGAGATCCTGGCTCTCTGCCCTGTGACCTAGCAGTGCTAAAGGGACAGGTAACCCCATAAAGGGTTCGTTATCCTGTGACAAACCTCAGGCTGTTTGGAGGCCCCTCTTACCCAAGCTGCTCATTGCGGATCTTTGGGAGGAGTCTTCCCAGAGTTCACGAACCCGCTTTGGCCCGCTGGACCTCCCAGTCTGGAGGGTGAGACGAGGGGTGGGCACCTGCAGCGTGCTTCTCAGGATGTGCACACCAGTGATGTGCCCAGCATGTGATGTGTTCGTGGTCCTTACAGGCTGTTAAAGAATGCCCAAGCTCAAGGCTGGGTGTCTCGGTGAAAGGCGGATCAAAGCCTCCATGTAAGAGTTTTGATGAGAATAGAGACTATGTTGAACTCTTGCTTTCCTTTATTTAGTTTTTTTTTCAGTAATTGGATTTTCTGTCTGTTGGGTAAGTTAGAAGATGAAATGATAATGGATCATCAACTGAATCTACAAGCAGACTATTTGAGTCTTTTGTTGTGATAAAGTAATTGACAGTCTCAAGCCTTTTAACCCCTTCATTTCTAGGAAAAAGAGTAAGCAGGTGTGTTTCTCAAGTCAATCCTAAAATGAAGAACTTGTCTCCTGAACCCTGATGTTTCTTGGCACTTTGCTACATGCATTCTTCCCTTGTGTATGGGGTGTTTGAAAAGAAGACAGCTTTATTACCTTGGTTATAGGATGAGCTGTTGATGTAATTGTTATTATCTGATGGAATAACTGCCCACTGCTTGGAGAAACTGCCGTGAGGAGCTTGCACTCATCTGGCACCCTTAGTATTAACCTGCAAAGACAGCCTTTGGATTACTCTTAGAGTAATTTGCTCCGTAGTTAGCAGCTACCTTTGAGTGTGTTTCTGACCACCTGCAGCTGCTGTCAGCTGTGTCAGCTGCATTTTAATTGATTTATAAGTGTAGCTAATTGTGGAGGCTGTTTTAATACTGGGAATTTTGTTTTGACTCAAACATGAGCTGAGTTCTATTTGCCACTTGTATTTTCACATTAATAAAATGCAGGAGTTGTACTGTAGCCTGGCAGTGAGTGAGTTGCCACCTGGTCTAAGGTGCAGATTGCCTGATTTGTTCTGTGGTCTCTTGTGCTTCCAACAAGCAGTCACTTTGCAACAGGCAAGTGTTTTGCTTTTTTTTTTTTTTTTTTTAACATGCAGAAAAGAGGTAGATTTCTCTTTTGAGAGCTTAAAGCACAGCAGTGATTTAATGTAGAGGGGTGGGAGAGGGAGGGAAGCAGCAGAACAGTCAGCTTGCAGGAAGGGGAGCAGGTTCCAGCTTTAACCAGAGGTGGCTTTGGGAAGAGATGCCCAAGCCAAAGGAGCAGTCGGAGACAAAAGGAAGCTGGAGTGAAACTGAGCAAGGTGGTGGTGAAAAACCCGAGAGTGCCTCCTTGAAAGCCTCATTTGCAACAGCACAGGGCGCGTTTTGATACAGACCTTTGACTGTCCTTTTTTTAAATTTATTATTCTCAAGTACGTGCCTCCCCTGTTCTGTTTCTTTATCATACTGCTCCCCCTGGCACTTACAGACCAAACCAACTAAGTCAGTGAGGTCCCTACCTCAAGCAGCTGAAGCCTGAGAGCTGTGGTTTATGGTGGTAACAGATGATGATATCATAGCGACTTCAGAACAGGAAACACGTGAAAGCAGACAACGTTGGCTGCACGGGAACGCCCTCGGGAGAGGGAGCTGCACCTGCAGGCAGGTCTCCAACCCAGTCCGTGATGTCCCTCCACAGGATGTCAGTCTGTCCTGGAGGCCACTTGCAGTGCTCAGTTAGATCCCCTGTTTTGTGGTGTAAACAGAGCTTGAGCTAATTATGGGATGCTTTGAGAGAACACGTGCACCGTGCTGACACACTCGGTTTTGGAGCTCGGGCAGTGCCCTGTGTGACAGGGACTGGGCAGCGCGTTGGGCACAGCAGCAGAGCGAACGGCCTCTTCCAGCTCACTGTTGCCTTGGACGAGGTGTAAGGATGTAGATAGATGGATTCATTATGCACAATTTGAGCAAAGAGCAAGTTCGTGCTTGGCAGGGTTGTTCTATTTATTACATGACTAAATTGAAGCCACTTTTCCTTTTGTGGAAATAAATAACCTCCGTTCTCTGAGCCCTGCGTATGCATTCCATTTCTAACTCACGGGTAGAACATAAATACTGTGCCCATGCATCACCCGACTGTTAACACGCAGAGCCAGAGTGCCTTGAAGCAAGACGTGCTGATGGTGACTGGGGACGCGGAGGCAGCAGCCGTGACTCGGTGGTCAGTGGGGGCGGAAACCCAGCGCGCTGCAGCGAAAGCTTCCTCTTGCCAAGGGATCTCAGGAAGTGCGCGGCTCTGCCTTCTAGGCAGGCTGGGGTAATTAGCTTAAGTGTGGGACAGAGCTTTTGCAGGCACGTGTGACGTTCCTTCTGAGCATTGTAAATCGCTTCTGTATTAAAAGCTGGAGGAAGACCCGTAGCCATAAAACCCCCTTTGTACCGATCCCGCTGTCCCTGCGTGTGGTGAGCAGTGGGAACGAGCGGCCAGTGAGCTCAGTGCTGGGAGAATTACGCTAACAGCCGCTGCTGTTACTGCTGCAGGGAGCCTCAAAGCAAGCTGCTTTTTCACTGGGGAGTAAATCACATTAGCTTTTTTTTTTTTTAATGCACCATTATTGTAAAGTGACTTCTCATCTGAGGCACTGCAGTGGCTTTATGGCTCCCTGAGAAGGGAGGAGGGCTCTTCCCCTTGCCCAGCTTTCATGTTCCCCCATTCCTGCCTCAGAAGGGACAGGGATGAGCGTTTGGCAGCCGCTGGCTCGGATGTGTGCTCAGCAGATTGTTCCTAACTGAACTTGGAGAGCGTGCTGCGGATGAAGTCCCCAGAGTTTTTGTTTGTGTATCTTCATGTACAGCCCAGTCATTCCCTCGCAGCAGATATGCAAAGAAAATACAGGTGCTGCTGATCTCCTTTGGTGGATTTCAGAGCTCAGCTTTCCTTTGCAGCACTATGTGATTTCCCTGTTTGCAATTTCTGCCAACAATCCTTGCATGCCAAACAAAAGGAACAGCAGCTTCGCTGCTTCCTGAGGTCTTCTCTCAAAGCACTGCTCACCCTGCTCCCTCGCTGGGTCACAGGGCGCCTGGAGGGTGGTGTGGTGGGTGCCTCCTGCTGAGGACAGCAGGGCTAACAAGGACGTTGGTGCTGGGCGGTGAATGAGGTGCTTTGCCCCCAGCAGGGTTTTATTCATTGCCCAGAGCTGAATGCAGCACGTGGGGAATGCTGCTGATCTAGTGATACAGCCTCAGATCAAACAAGGTGCTGCGGGAACAGGAGAAGAGGGGTTAGAGCATGTTGTGGAGGTCAAAAGGAGTTTTACAAATGAGGTTTCAGTGAAAATGAACAGTTCAAGCAGTGACACAGAAGCTTTCCATGCAGAGGAAAGGCATCACCACTGATGAGAGTTCTGGGTGGGATGAACAAGGCCGGAGCTGAAGAAGAAAGCTGCAGGGATTTGACAGCTGCAGGTCCCCAGGGCGTATTAGGAGGAGGCTCAGCACCTTGCCTGCTGTCATTGCTTCTTGCTCACGTTCATGCTGCTTGTCCAGCTGTGCGTAGGGGTTGGGGTGGTGCCAACTGCAGGCAATATATGCGGGATAGTTCCCACAGTGTGTGAGCCCCCGTGGACGCAGCAGAGCTCCCCACTGGGGTACCTCTCTTGGCATTTAGCTCTTTTGAAAATGCCTGATGTGATCCGTGGGGAGAAAAACGAGCAATTGCAAAGGCTTGTCTGGGGGCAGGCAGTGCAGGAGCAAGCAGAGCGTTCCCTTGTATGTCAGCTGTAGGGCAGCAATGGCACTTCTGTGCCCAAAGTTCCATGTTTATTTTCTAAAAAAAAAAAAAAAACCCAAAGCTTCCAGCTAGAGCCTTTGAGAGAACACGGTGTCCTTTACATGCATCTCCCAAACTGCTCTTGCTAACAGGATTAATGCAGACACCACATGGCCTAACATGATTCTCCGCAGCAAATTTGATAAAAATAAAATGCTGTGGCTCTATGTGCTGAGCTGGGCGTCTGTTGCTTCCTTGTGCTGTGTGACATCTCTGCTGAGAGAAGTCCGTGGGGAAATCAGTAAAATCTTGAGGCGCTGTGGCTGTCAAGAGTCACAGCTGTAATGGGCTTTGATGGGGGATATGAAGAAGAAAATGAGGTCGTACAGGATTAATTAGGGAGCGTCCTATGAGGAGGACTGGGGAGCAAAGTTACTCCAGTCTTTTCTGTCATCGCTCTGGGAAAACTTGCTCTGGGTTTGTTCCCTGTTGGCTTTGTTGTCTGTGACTCTGGGTTGGATCTTGCTTTGGGGGTTATAACAAATAAGAATTCAGGGATGGAGTCTTCTTGGGAATGCATTCCTTAGGGGTAGACCCTCGGCCCTATTTTATAGCACTGAAGCATCAGCAAATCCTGCAGCTCCTCACGTTGTCTGCATACTGCACGAGTGGCTGGGCTGAGCAGCGTGTGGTTTATTTTTCTGAGCAAATGTAGCAGTGCTGTGCACAGCAACCCTGCCACTGAGCCATCGCGTTGGCTCCACCTTGCTTTCCCCCCTAAGATGTGAGATGTGTTAACTTTCAAAAAAACCCCTGAAATCAGTATATTCTGTTTTCTTTCCCAACTTTTTGGTGCCGTTTTTCTTGTAGCGACTCTCCACATCCAGTTTTGTCTGGTAAAGACCCATCTGAAACCTTGAGTCTCCTTCCCACAAGCTGTAAGTTATTTGTGCCTAAAGGAGCCTGCAGGAGTGAGTCAGCATCTGCCTTCAGGCCTCCCCTATCTGCCTGTGGGGAAGGTCAGCCAAAAATCCTGCTTCTTGTCCTGCCGCATGGAATTAGCCATAACCACACCTTTCTCTTAATTTAATCACCGATGAATTTAACTGCATTCTTGCTAACAAGATAATTGTGTTTTTAATCAAAACAACAACAAACCTTGAGCCCTCTGCCACTTGCTGTTCTGAGCAATTAAGTGTTGGTTAATTGATTAAACCACCAGCTATCGTTAGTGCAGTTACCTGACTTGGCTCTGGTTGGCTAATGATAGTCAGGCAAAAAGAGCTGTTTGGGGCAAACAAAGCCAGACAGAATTGATGGGACAGGCATTTATTTTTATGCAGAACTGTTGTTCGGGTGGTGTTAGTGCCGTAAGCGGAGTCCCGTTTCTCGCAAGCAGCTCTGTGGTCAGCGAGAGGTCTGAGCTAACGAGATGAGTGCTGGAGTTCAGAGAAAGTGGCAGGGTTAGGTATGAGGAAATCCCTGGATTAATCCTTAATAACATCCCAAGAAGCTTCAGGATAGCTGGCTGAAAGGTGCTGGGTAGGGACGGATAATATTTCCTGAGCTTATGCGAGCTGTAATAGATAAATAAATCATTTATTTGTAAATGGGCCAGCCTCCAGCAGCTGGAGAGCAAGGCTGGGTGTTCCCTGTCCCAGTCGCTGTTTGTGGCGGTTCATTTTGCCGTACCAATGAGATCCCCTAGCTGAAGCGCAGCAAGCAGGTACACGCGTTTCTTTTTCCTTTTTCTCTTCGGTGCTTTTTCTGGCTGCCTTGTACTGAGTCATGGCATGGAGACAGCGTTTCTGCTCATTTATCCCAGAACCTGATGGCGTGTGAGCCCAGTAAATCAGAACAGCCTGTCGGGTGTTGTAGTGCGCTGCTCAGCATGAGACAGCAACTGCTAGGCTCTGGCGGTGCCTGGAAATAGCTTTCCCAAAGTTTGTATATGTGGAAGTGATGTGATTTCTAATTCTTTTTAAAATTATTTTCTCCACCATTCAGTTCACTTTCTGGCCGCGGCCAGTGGCACAGTCAGCGCTCAGTTCTTAGTGGTTCCAGGCGAAATCAGCAGAAGGCAGAAAGTGGCTACTGCTTTTTTTCCTTTTTTTTTTTTTTTTTTTTGTTTNTCAGTGACAGGCCAACTGCTAGCTTTTATGGGAATAAGTTATGACTAAAATAATTTGTGTTTAAAATGCAAATGAACGAAAGCATCAGCAAGGAGCCTTCTGCTTTCTCCGCGGTGCAGAGGCAGGGTGCTAGCGTTGGATCAGCCTGGTGAGGCACTGAGTATAAAGTAAAGCTAATTGGAGTAGCTGAAAAATGAAATGGGCTCAGCCTCATGCTAATTCCTGGGCCTGTGATTTAATATGGCTTTAGAGATGGAGGGTGGGGAGGGTTCTGAGCCACTGACTGAACCAATCACCAGAGCTGTAAATTACCCTGCTGAGATCCCCGATGGCAGATTGAGAGCCTCCAATAAAATTGCAAGAGGTGAATAAAACCTAGCCTGAAAGCAATTTGTCAGGGTCTTTGGGCTTACATCAGTTAAAGTTTCATTGTTCTTTACCTCAAAGTTGTCTGCTACCTGAATACCAACTGGGACTGCACCTCTGCAGGAGGTGGAAGCTGTCTAAATGTGCAGCCAGCTGGTTCGTGAGCAGAACCTCTTTCAGATGAACTGAGAAACCAGCAATGCATCTCTGAATGTATTGTTTTCTTGTTAGAAACTGAAGGTGAATTTTCTGCATCGTTTGTTGACTTCTGGGCCTGTATGTGCCAGAAGGGATGTGCAGAATGTTCTGGAGACTGCTTGTGGCTGAAGAAGTGCAGGAGGAATTCAGTACCCTTCAACGCAGTAGGACCTCAATAGGACCTGGGAAGTGTTGCACTGCTAGCTTGAGAATGGAAGATGGGAATGCACAGGTTCATTCCCACGAATGAAGGGCCCAAGCATGCTTTGCTCTGGCGGCATGTTCCTGTCCTGCAGCAGGACTGCTGCTAACAGTCCTAACTGTTAGGACTGCTAACACCTAGCCCTCTTCCATCACAACAAAACCAAACTGTGTTATACACTTGTTTTAATATCTCCATCTCCTTTCTTTATAGCCATGTTACTGAAGATCACCTTGTCTTCTGGAAGTAGAAGCACAGTGAAGAGATGAAGCTATTCAGCCAGACGCTCCTCCAGTAGATAATTCTCACCATGGAGCACCACAGCCAGGAAGAGATGGACTCAAAAGAGGAGAGTCCTCAGGTGTGGCCTGACTCTGCTGAGCAGGAACAGAGTGCTGCTCAGGTGACTAGTCCCTTCCAGAGCTCTTGGTTTCTGCTTACACTGAATTAGGCTTGGTGCAGAGGCTCAGCGAGCAGGCATTCCCATTTGACTGGTTGTTATGGTCTGGAAACTCTGTTTGTATTTGAGAAGAAGTACAAACACGTTTGTGATGATTCCAGATCATTGCTTCAGGAAGCGAGCTGTGCAACCTGCAGCAGTGAACACAGACGTCTGAAATGTGCTAAATGAAACCAACCAGTTTGTGTCCAAAAATACATGTAGTCGTGTGGGAAGGTGAAAGGATATCCATAGTAATGAATATTACCATAATCTGTGGTCTGTGGCAGCCCAGTTTGTTGGCATCAGTTGGAACTGTGTGTGGACCTCGAGGAAAGTGCTGCGAATCATTTTTTCCGGTCAGACATCTGGGTAGTGAGGAAGGGAGAGATGTTAATTGTCACTGACTAATGCAGTCAGATTCTGATGTATGCAGCTAGTCCCTCTGTCTCTGAGACAATGCAGCTGAGAATTAGAAGATTAATTTGATTTATTCTTTTGAATATCTTACAAAGAGAGCGCTGCATGCCAAGGAATCCTGGCTTTCCTGGTTGTTTCCCCCTTTTAAATTCGCAAAGAAAATCAGCTTTTTTCTGTTCTGTTATCTGTAGGGTGTGATAGCTGTGCTGTTTGCACAGGGCACTTAAAGGTTTGAGTATTTGCAGAGTGTGCTCCAAACGTGGAACGCTGCATGCGTTCTTACTGTAGTGTTTGCATAAGGATTTGCTGTAGGGAATCGGTGCTTAGCATCCCCTGGGGAGCACCAGGTGTCTTTTGAAACAGGCTAAAAGGTGAAGCAAAGTAAATGAAATATGCAAATGTGGCCTTATTTTATGTGCAAACATATGGTTATGGATATGGGTACTAAAGCTAGGTTTCCTGCTAACTGTCCTATTTTTCCCATGCACTGAAAATGGTTTTCAGTGCATAAAAGGTGTCAAAAGGTAAGTATGTTCCTATTGCCCCTGGAGTTAGGCATTCCAGCTTGTTCAAGGTAGGCCGCTGAGATCATCATTTATTGCGGGAGATAAAAACGGCAAACTCGTAGAATAGTAACAAAAGGCAAAAGCAAGCAGCACACGCTGATGGCAAAAGGCAAAAACTGAAAGCTGTAAACTCTTTATTGCGCAGTTTTTTTACATTATATATGTTTCTGAGGCAATTACGTGCTCTCTGGTGATTCTCTGGCAAGTTACAATTGGGTATATTAAAATTCTATGCCCCTAACTACAATATTTGATTGGTGTTCAACTACTAGGCCATCAGCCCTGTTATCCTTCAGTAGGTACATGGTAACATCTTGAAGTTACTTTTCACAATGCAGCTTCAGTCCATAATGTGCTGACAGTGCTTCTCTTCCTGGCAGTTTCAGCAGAACTGTTCATCTGGGTTGCGCACATGTCCGTTGCTCTGTAAAAAATCCTTTACAACAAATCCCTCTTTTTGTTTTTGAGCAACCCAGACCTGGGATAAGGCTTTGGATAAGGCGCGGACCAGACACTTCCAAATACATCCAAAAACAAGTATAACAACAATTATGATTAGTAAAATCAAAAATCCAGTGATAATTAAGTGCTTTAGCCATCCAGTAATACCCCATCCTGAAAACAATTTTTCTAACCAATCAGGATTATCACTAACCTGTAATTTGTTTATTCTCTGCTTAATGTTCTGTATACTTGCACGTATTGATTTGCTATGATCAGATAAATTCATACAACACATTCCATCGAAATCATCACACCCATGCCCATGTACTAGTAACAAAAAATCAATGGCAGCTTTATTTTGCAGCATAGTGTGTCATATGCTATCTACGTCAGTAAGTAAACCACTCAACACGATCCAAGTATCATTTGATTGTTTTGCTAGCCAACATCCTAACTTGTTAAGAATGATCAAAGCCTGCGCAGAAATGATTCCTGGGGCTAAAAATGAAGAGGCAGCAATAGAAGCTGTATTCCAAAATTCAACATTATCTTCACAATCAGAACTAAATGCATGTGTTGCCCTTTTGATTCGAGTGCGTACTGAAGCTAACTTTGTAAGTTTTTCATGAATCATGCTAGTGTTAGGAGTCAAAAGCGTTAATCTTCCTAGGCTGCAAGGACCTCCTGCTATTCTACAAGGTATTCCAGACCAGGCACGATCACCACAAATCAACTTTTAGCCTGATTGATTTTGTTTTGATAAAAGAGGAGTGATCATTTCTTTAACAGCAGCTGCAAATACTTCTGCTTTATTTTGTTGAACGCTATGATTTGTTAACTCTATCATGTCTGCAACAGTAGCTGACTGAGGCAATGTAGCCAGCAACTGACGTGTTTTTTCATTTGCATTCACCTTAAACATTTTCTCTTTCATCTCAATTGTTAAGTCAGGCTGTTGGTCTAGTGAAGCATACAGACGATCTATAAACGAAGTAAAAGATTCCTGAGCGGTCTGCTTAATGTTGACAAAATTGTTTTGACGTCTGCCCTCTGTGTCAGGTACAGAAAACAATGCCTGAAGGGCATGATTGCTAGACAACCGCAAAACCTCATTGGTAAAATTCACCTGTAAGTCAACNGGTAAAATTCACTTGTAAGTCAACGTTAGCGAGTGGACCAGCCCCTATTAGCATTTGTGACGGAACACCAAACAAAGGATCACCTTGCTGCCTGTTCCTGGCTTGCTCAACGTCTGCTAGCTTAGCCCAATTCTGATTGAATATCATTTTCTGAGAGGGTGATAACAATACCCCAGTTATTTGTTCAACATCTCAAGGAACCAAAAGATCAGCTGAAAAAATGTAAGTAACAATTTGACGAGTTAATTGATGGTGCAAACCGTATTGATTGACTACAGTACGAGCCCGTTCTAACAATTTCCAATCAACAGCTTCCCACTGATTTCCCCCTTGTGGATTCATAGAAACAGGAAAAGCTTCAGGCATAATTGAACCCTCTACAATAGCATCTTTTATAATACTCTGCCGTCTCTTTGACAATTCACTCGAATCATGAACTATAGAGTTAAAAAGATGTGGCATAGGGACAGAAGTCATCTGTTGAGGCATCGGTGGAGCCAACAATGTAGCAAACGGATTTGTAGAACGGTTCAGCTGGCAGAATAGAATCTGCAGCTGGTGGTGGCGGAGCGGAAGGACTGAAGGAATAAGTTACAGGGCCAGAAGGCTTCTGTTCCTGTTCTGTTGCCAGCTCTGTAAGTTTAGTTTCTAGTTGCTGTTTAAAGGCTTCTGGACATTCTCTTTTCCCCTCCATTTTAGGAGAGGAGGTGCCAGCATCAGGAGAGGAGGAGTTAGAGGAGGAGGGAAGGGGCGGACAGCTGGGAGGGCGGCACCCTGCCCCTCCTTCTGGCTGTGAGACCCCCTCTGTCTCTTCCGGTTGAGTCTCAGATGGGGCAGAGCCTTGTATCTGAGCACTTCCTGCTACCGCTCTACTCCTAGTAACTATAGGCTTTCGAGTTCGACAGGAGCGGGAGGAAACCCGAGGACTGGGAGGATCGAGTCGAATTTCAAACGGATTTGACGGGGGAACCGACGCAGTCAACGAGGTCGCAGCAACTGAAGAAATCAGTGCGCCTGTGCTCGCTTCACTTTTTTCACCATTAATAGCAGCAAAAGCCGAAGCAGCAGCATTTCGCTCACGTTTCATGGCTTTCAGCGTCTCCTTAATGAGTCTCCAGAGGGTGGAGTACTCTGACGCCTCCTTTGCTGCTTTCCCCAATGCACTGATAGTATCCCAAAGCTTTTCACCAATTTCATCCCACGTGGAGAGCTCAAAGGCTACACCCACACTCGTGATTAGATTATGTTCTCGGCACCACAGCAATAACCCTGTGAGGGCGGCTTTTTCGTATTTGATTCCTCTGGTAGAGAGGATATGCTGGAGGAGTTTCACTACAGCCTCCTCTTCTTTAGTAAGATTAGACCCCATTTTCCGACCGCCACTTGCCTGTTTTCAAGTGGATCCTCTTTAAGCCTCTCGCTTAGCTTCGAGCCCCTCGCTCGGACACGTGGAGTCACTTGCTCGGGTCGTTTAGATGCGCATCTATTTTAAGGTTTCTTCAGTCGGCGGGGTAACAGCTGGATCCCGTTATCGGTCGGCTTTCCACACTCGGCTTCTGCTGTCTTCGCTTGGATCAGCTCTGGCTCCGAGTGCCCCAGGTTCGGGTGCCAATTGCGGGAGATAAAAACGGCAAACTGGTAGAATAGTAACAAAAGGCAAAAGCAAAAGCAAGCGGCACACGCTGATGGCAAAAGGCAAAAACTGAAAGCTGTAAACTCTTTATTGCGCAGTTTTTTTACATTATATATGTTTCTGAGGCAATTACGTGCTCTCTGGTGATTCTCTGGCAAGTTACAATTGGGTATATTAAAATTCTATGCCCCTAACTACAATATTTGATTGGTGTTCAACTACTAGGCCATCAGCCCTGTTATCCTTCAGTAGGTACATTGTAACATCTTGAAGTTACTTTTCACAATGCAGCTTCAGTCCATAATGTGCTGACAGTGCTTCTCTTCCTGGCAGTTTCAGCAGATCTGTTCATCTGGGTTGCGCACATGTCCGTTGCTCTGTAAAAAAATCCTTTACAACAATTTATGATTATAATGTTCAGTCAAAATCAATTTATTTTGACCTGAACTGCCCTGGAGATAACTTGTTCCAGTAGCCCTTAATGTTTTCAGTTACGTTTCTCTGTTTAAACAGTTGAATTGTCTGCAGATGCTGCATGTGCATGCTACAAGGCAGCCATCAAATACATTCTACTGCTGCCTCATGATAGGGGCAATGCTATTACATGAAGCAATAATCAAAGTTAATAGATACCTAGCTAGCCATTTATCAGACAGAAAAATTCCTTCCATCTCCAGAAGTAGCTCAATGAAGTAATCATCATAAATCCAGAAAGGAAGATGGAAAATAAAAGGAAACAATGTGCCAGTAAATCCCATATACCATTTCAAATCTGAACTTTTATGAATTTTCGAAGGATGATCCAAGAACTAAGTATTAGCAGACATTCTTTGTGCCAGTTAAGTCTTGAGTTAAAATGCAGAGTGAAAACACTGGTGGTAGTTTTTGCGTCTGGATTTCTATGTTGCTAGCATAAATTAGGTGAGATTTTAAACCTTACACAATGAGGTTTTTTGTTTCTAGAACAACAGGTTAGGTGTTTGGAGCATAAGGTGCTCTCTGCTTCCCAAGTCACCTCCACAACTGATGTTCTGTCATTTCCACAGGCGTCTTGCTGCAGCAGTTTGAACACAGGCTCTGCTTGTCTTCCAGGTGCACTTTGTCCCCGAAGGGGGGGCGGTGGCGCAGATCGTGTACAGCGAGGAGCAGGACCGCCCCCCGCAGCAGGTGGTCTACACGGCCGACGGCGCCTCCTACACCTCGGTGGACACCTCGGAGCACACGCTGGTTTACATCCACCCCGTGGAAGCTACGCAGGCATGTGTGGTTCTGAGACGTCTCTCGGGGCGGCTAGGAAATGAAGGAGGCTTGTCTGGGGTTCAAGCTTGTTGCTGGCCTAGTGGTACGGCTGGGAAATAGCAGGCAGTTGCTGCTGACACTTCCATCTGCCTGTTGCTGAACAGGGGCTTCACGCCCCAGTCTGATGTGCAGATGGGGTAATCGAACGATGCCTGGGCTATGAGTTATGAAATGCTTGTTACTGCACTACAGGTGGACTGAAGATGGTAATGAAATCAGAAGTGTTTCTGAAAACACCAGTAATCTCTCCAGAAATTCTGACTCTGCCTGTATTCAGTAAAAAGCCGAGAGATCTGTGTGTCTTCTGGAAGAAGAGTCCTTGTTTTGCACAGTGTGTCTTTAATAATTGGTTGTAACAATAACAGCCTTGCTTTTTTGCAGAGGATCTCAGTGTATCGAATCTAATTTTGTGGTATCTCTTCAAGAAGTTGTTGATTGCATAGGCCTAGGTTCTTTGTCTTCATAACCATATTAAATATCAGAGAGCTTTTTTCCCTCTGACAGCATGTATTTATATGGAGTTAATATAGTGTGCATCTGTACCTCTGCACAGATAGAATAAAAAAGCACACGTGGGCATGCTTCGTCAAGAATGCTTTGTATTCTTTGACAGAACAGAGCTGTAGGGCTGCAAGGTGCCTGTCACTGACACCAGCAGCAGCACTGGCATAGCCTTTGTGCCATGGTCTGTCTCTTGTGCTGTTCTCAACTGTTGCATAAAAACAGCTTTTACATGCTGGGAAGTTCTGAGGGGATATCTCCCAGGAAGGTAGTGCTCTTCCTAGGTGGGAGCACTCCCAGCAGGGCTGTTCTTGCAGACTGCCATAAGCATACTGGAGTTGCCGTGTCTTCTATGAAATAAAAACCAACGTCCTCACCATGTAGGATGGGCCTGCTACCTGCATACTTTCTTTTGAAGAGCTCTCGTGAATTTGCAGAATGATAAAATTAATCTGCTGTTTCAATAGGCAATTTAAAAGCTAGCAAAGGATTTATTCTTATGTGGACCACTTCTTGGTGGCAGGATGACGTTGTTGTGAGTTGGGAGCAAACACCCCCAAGGCCAGTTTGTGATAAGCCTTTTTCACTTTGTCTAGACTCTGTTTACAGATCCGTCCCAAGTGGCCTACGTCCAACAGGATGCCACCACGCAGCAGGTGAGAAAGAGACATTGTTTTCCTTGGGCTTGAAGCTGTGGACACTGGATCAGAAGGCGTAGGGACATTGTTGTGGTGACAGCAAAATGAGCTCTCTGAATTTGTCACATGCCAGTCTTCAGTTGCTCACTGTCTTCCCAGAGATCACCAGCAAAAAGCATGTGTTAACAAGCCACTGTTATCTTGGCTTTTTTGTGCATGAATGTCAATAAAAATGTAAGAGTTTGGATTTATGTTTTTAATACATGTTCAACAGTAATACAAACTTACTGCCCCAGATATCATGGAAAATCTTTCAACAGTGTTGCTTTAACCAAGTCAACAGGCTGATGCAGCTGACTTTATTTTAGTACCACTCTGGAATGACTGGGTTTGCAGTTGTCCAGATACAGACTCTGATTCTGATGTGCTCGCCAGTATGAAGTGTACTGGGAACAAAATTGGAGGCTTTGGGTATAAAGTTTTGATAATAGCAGTGCTTTGATTTTTCTTTTTTTTTTTCACTGTTCTGCATCAATACAAATTTTTACTAGTATGTTTGGGGACTGCATTGTAGTAGTCAGATACAGGTGCTTTCAGATATTGATTTCTAGTTCAAATTCTGTGCTTCTCACAGAGGCCCAACATCATTACTGCTCTCTTAACTACTTTTTGTCTCTAGTGACCTACGTGAACTGAGTGTTAGCTCAGAATCGTTACTGTGTTACTAGTGCTGTCACTAGAATGTGTATTTACTGGCAGTCTTGGGGCAGAGTGCAGGGCTGAGTGTTCATCCTTGCTTAAAGGAGACCCTCTAAACTGAGGCACAAGCAGTAAACTATGACACATTTGATTGTTTCACAGTGTTTTCAGCTTTATTGGTAAATAGATGACCAAAGTGGAAGCGCAGAATACTCTGTGCAGGGCAACTGATGCTCAGCAACAGCTCGCAGCCTGTAGTCAATGACATGTTGAGTACCAGGGGCATAAGCACTGGTCTGTGTGTCCTCAGCCCGTCCTCCCTTCCAGGACTGTGACAGCAGTCCCAGCAGGATGGTCTCATTGAGGCAGTTAGTGCCTTTGCAGGTGTTTTTACATCAGCATTTCAGGCTGGGCGTCCCTGAACTAGTGACAAAGATTAGATGGATAGTAATTAAAGCTGCTTTGTCTTTGAAAAATTTTCCTTTCAAAAGAAACTGAAAGGTGCTTTTTAAAAATAATGGCTGTATTTCTTGCAGTGACATGGAAATGGAAGTAGAGAGATATTTGGAGTGTGGCTAGTAGTAAGAAATGCTGATACGTGGTACAAGTACTCAGGAGCTTGTATGAATTGCTTGTTGCTGGCAGACCCAGAGGTGTGCCAGTGAATAACGATGCCTTTTCTATTGCCACTTGGCATCACAGGCAGTTTGGTTCAGCTGTTGCCTGTTCACTTTCATGTACTTCCCTGAAGTCTGTCTTTATTTTCCTGTACATTTTTGAGCAGTTTCATAAATTACTTTTAATAAGTCTTTAAACTAGATTTGAAGATTTAAAACTACCTTCTTAAGTTATGGATTTTCTTGCATGTTCCTTTACTGTTGGCTTACTTCACTGTTCTCAGTTTTATCCGATATTTATTGTACACTCTGTAGAGGGGCAGAGGCTGTAATTCTAGCATAAAAGCTGTTTAACAGTCAGAGACACAAACTAGTAGCCACATAACGTCAGCTGCAGGGAAGGATGAAAAATCACGCAGGCTAGTGGTGCGAGTGGCTGTATAGATAAGCAGGACACAAGACAGGAGAGGTGATTCTTAGGAGTTCAGTTCTGCTTATCGCTGAATGGATGGGAACAGTATGTGATAATATGCATTAATTTTCCTGTTCCTAAGGAAACAGTATAGAAACAGAACCAAAAATGTACGGTGTGGCCAAATAATAAAAATAATTGTTGGAATCCTCTCACTTCTGAGTGTTTGAACTTCCAACAGGGTCACTACACCACTTTGTTTTACAACAGATCTTGATTTGCTTGAGGAAAATGGAACACAGGCAAAATCAGGAGATGCTTCTTCATTTTATTTTTCAAGGGAAAAAGAGAAAAGAAGAAAGTAAGTTTGGAGGCAGAAGACGAAAGACCCTGGTTCAGTGGTTTTACCAGGAGCTGCAGAGCTCATCACGTTTGGTTTTAGTCAGTTTGAATCCCAGGCTGGATAGCACCTCTACTTAAAGCCAGGGGTGGGACATAAACTCAAAAGCTTCGAAGTCTAGACTGAGTTTTGAAGCTTTTCTCTTTGTCCCTGGACTTCTTTAGGTTTTGTGCAAGTCTGTCATGCTTTCTAAAAGCATCACTGAAATGCTGAGGGTTTTGGCCTGAAGTAGGACTCCAGGGAGCTTTGCATGCAGGGCACTGCCCGTATATAAGTGACAAATGGAAATGATGCAGTGCTAAAATGAGTGCCTATAATTTTAGGTAACTGTGCTCTTGCCTGCTGGTGCTCAGAGCATGAATCCCACCAACCTGTCCGTGCTCGGCAGCGTTGCCGAATCCCCCCAGCCAATGGCTCTGGAGCAGGGTCACCAAGCAGATAGAGTAAGTTGCCAGGCACCCTTTTCTTTTCCGTGTGAAAGTACACTGATTTCATTGCTCCATTGTCTCAGGTGATGAACCATGTCTGAGTGATAAGGGAGGGGACAAAATGAGCTGTAGCACACATTTGTACTGTCTTTCATCGTCTCACCATGGAATATGTTGGTTTTTTTGAGAGAGATCATGTACCTAATATACAGAGAAACCTCTTCTATAGTCTTGAGTAAGCATCTTAAAAACGCTGCTCTTAGCTTTGAGGGAGGAAGTTAACAGAATGTGTAACTGACTGTCACATAGCACCAACGTCCCCTGGGTCTCTTTGCCGGCCTCTTAAGACAGCTTTATTGTGCATGGTATTTCTTGTTCTCTACCTGAGAAACCTGTGTGGGTGATAAATGTTCTGTGCACTCTACAGCTGTTAAAATTAACTTTTTTTTTTTTTGTAGGGAAGGCAAAGGAAAAACTTCATTAAAATAGTGAGAGAATACAGTGGCTTTAAATGTCTTTCATGCTCATAGTTTGTCTAGTCCTGGTGTTATCTCCTCCCTTATTGATTTTTTTTTTTTTTTTTTTAATATGTGTGCTCTGGGGATTGTTTTCATTTGGTTGTATGATAGCAGAGAAAAACCCCGTACCAAAAAACAGGATTTGCCAGCTTGTACAAAACAAGCTCAAATACAGCTTTACGCTCTGGATAATTTCCACAGAGCCTGGACGTGGTTTCTTGCTGAAACTTTCCATGAGCGTCCAGAGCTTCTGACTTTGGTATCTTCTCCCCTGAAGTCAGTCCTTGCCAGAGCCAAGTTAGGTACTGACACAGAGCTATCCTGAGTCACTGTCAGCAGCAGGGCTGTGAAACCCTCAGCAGTTATTCATCATGGAGCTTCGCTTTCCTGCCCTCTCATTTCTTTTACCAAAGGAAGCAGAAAGAGTAGGCTAGCAAGAGCCTTCATTGCTTGTCCTTGTAAGAGTGTTTTTTCCTTGTGACCCACTCCTGATTGCTTTCTGTGAACTCTGTCCTCAGGCATCGTTACCGGTGCATAACCAGGTGTTGCCTCCTATGGAGGCAGTGGATGGTTCTGACCCTTTGGCACCACTGCAGAATCAAATGGAAAGGATGGAAACGAAAGAGGAAGATGATGAGGATGAGGAAGAGGATGAAGATGGAGAAGACACTGACATGGATGAATGGGATCCAGATCCACCTCGACCCTTTGATCCCAACGATCTGTGTAAGCATGTCAGGTAGCATGTAATACATCAGCTGTCCTCCCCCTTTCTTTTCCCTGCTTTCACCAGCCCTCCAGTAGATGCAGTCAAAGGTCACTCTGATTTTTAGCAGTAATAACTAAAGCCCTTTATATCCTGAAATATATACTCATGTTGGACCATCTCGCTTAGAAGGTACGATTTTGTCTGAAGTGGGATCTCTGAACTGCTTTGTTTTTTATTTTGCTGGAGGCTACCCTCCCTGATCTTTTATTCCATCAGCCTGTCTAACTTCTAAACATTCCCACATCTGAGCCAAAGATGCTCAGAGTGATAAGACCACCTCTCCTGAGCTGGTGCGCCAGTGTCTGCCTGACAGTCATGTCCTCTCTGACTTTATGTTATAGGGTGTGAAGAGTGTAATAATGCACATCCCTCCGTGTGTCCAAAACATGGACCTCTGCATCCAATCCCAAACCGGCCAGTGCTGACCAGGGCAAGAGCCAGCCTCCCCTTGGTGCTCTACATAGACAGGTTTTTGGGAGGAGTGTTCTCCAAAAGGCGTATTCCCAAGCGCACACAGTTTGGGCCAGTGGAAGGACCCCTGGTTAGACAAACTGAACTCAAAGACTGCTATATCCATTTGAAGGTAAGGCTGTGTGTGAGGAGGGGGGAGGAGTTTGTTTAAACTTTGATTTTCATGAATTTGAGTCTGTGGCTCTGACTTGGTCAGTTACTTCACTGGACATGTTCTTTTGTTGCTTCATTTCTGAGTGTAGTTGGGAAGCATCCAGTTTGCTTTAGCTTCAAATCTATTCTTTTGTCCAGGGAGACAACAACGTGGTGAATATTCTGGCATTATGGTGTTACAATGTACAGGACTCATGAAATACGAAAAGTTGTGAATCACTCTCACACGCTGAAGCAGCATGTGGACATAAAAATAGCAGTAGACATAAAAATAGTCTGAGGATGTTTTGCAGGCATTATTTTGCGTCATGCTGTAACTTAAGTTAAAAATATTTTCTTCCTCTTTCCCTCCTTCCTCCTCCAGGATGTAGGAGAGAGGAGAGATTTTTTCTCTTCTGCTCCACTTGCCAAGTCTATTGGCATGAGGTGAAAATGGATTTGACTAATTTGCATCTGTGTGTTTACTAGCTTGATTATAGGAATTTCTCTCATTTGCTGGAGATAAGGTCCACAGTCTTAAGAGCGGGGGTCTCTGTGGTGGTCAGTGTCCAACAGGGACTACACGCAGGTTCAGTAACCCAACAGAATTTCATCTAAAGAAGTGCTTCTTCCAGCTTAAGGCGTTGTGAGTCAGAAAATAAAAGGAGAAGTGGGTGTGCCAGTGAGAAACATCTGACAACTGATGCTGTATAGCCTGCTAAATCTTCAGGTTCTTGTGCCTTACTTGCAGCCATACATCATGTCCTGTGCCCTTCTAATAAATGCTTCCTGCTCATGAAAGCCATGGAAGGGTGCAGCATGTCTCCCTAGTTAAATCTTTACTTGTTGTTAAGTAGTTTCCTATGTGCTGCTTGTTCCTGGATCCCCATTAGAAAGGAGAAAATCAGCTATGCCCTCATTGCTTTCCTCGTGTAACAGTTGTGTAGTCACAGATTTTTCTAGAAACTCTAATTCTTTTGAAAGTGCTGCCAGGCAGTTAGTCATGTGTAACTGGTTTTTATTACAGGTGTCTCTTGATAAGGGCGACAGAAAAGACAGAGATTTGCAAGAAGACCTGTGGTTTGAACTTTCTAGTGAGGCTCTTTGCAACTGGATGATGTTTGTGCGTCCAGCCCAAAACCATCTGGAGCAGAACCTGGTTGCATATCAATATGGCCACCACATTTATTACACAACCATTAAAAATGTGGAGCCCAAACAGGAGCTCAAGGTATGGCACTGCTCATGTTTTGGGCCTTATTTTTCTACTGATGGAATCGCTCTCAGCTGCTGCCTAGTAAGCACCTCTCCACATGCTAGAAATGATTGCTGTAAATAATTGGAGCATTTTTTTAGGGCTTTTTCCTCTTATAAAGCACATGGTGGCCTGAACCAAATGTCACTGAACTCAGTAGTCAGCCACTTATGGATTTTAGATGAGCTTTGGCTCAGACATAAAACAAGGAGGCTTAAAATAAGAGTATGTAAATGCTTTGCTTGTCACTGTCGTGCTTTATGCTGCATATATTGTGCTGATGCAATCTAATTTTTATTACAGTAGTCTTATTCTTTTTAGTTCTGGATGCCCTTTCCAGTTAGTCCTATGTGCCCTTGACATGTTTTCTGGTGCCTTAAGTGAATATGGTCTTTCACTTTACCTGGCTTTCCTGGAACTTTTGAAACTTTGCATGTGGAAAATGATAAAGGATATTGTGACTGCTCTGTGAGTTACTTTTTGTTCCCTCTAAAAATGTTTTGATTACTTTGAGCTCAAAGCACATGGCTGGCTGAGACAGCCTTCATTTTCAACATCTTCTAGGGAATTGGGGGGGGTAACAAAATAAAAACTAGTATCAGGAGATTGTTCTTTACATCGTTTCTTGCATGTAAATTTCAATAATTTAACAAAAAAAAAAAGTTTTAAGCACACTTGGCTAAACCAAAAAGCCTGCTTACACACTTGTTGCTGATTTTTAAGAACAGGATTTTTTTTCTTTTTTTTCCTTCCCTGAAATCAGTCTTTGATTTGTTTAAACTGAATCACTAGCAACCTTGTTAATCCGTTCTAAGTGCGTCCAAACATCATTTTTCGATGGTTTTTAAATCAATTTGAAATCAGACTTCAATTAAATCTGTACACATCTGCCTGTAGAACCACCATTTTTCTTGCTTTGTGTGTTAGTAGTGCCTTTTGAGGTAAAATCGTTTGGGTAATTGACAGCAAATTACCTAGGCTCTGTAAGTTCTCCTTGCCAAGTGAACGTAGGACATCACTATAAACTTTCTCCAGAGACTGAGCTAGGATATCAGTCAGCTGAAGTTGTGGGATCTTGTGTATTGCATGACAGGTGAGTTGTCCAGGGGCTCCAGGCTTCCCCCTGTGTCCAGGCTGCCTACGAAGTGAGTCTTCGAGGGAGTTAGAAGTGCTGTCCTCACCACTGCTTTGAGAACACCCGCAACCCGCTCCAAGTTTTAAACTTGCTCAGGTTTTTCATGCTGAAAATCTGTTCATGCCTTCTTTGAGAAAGCTTTTTAAAAATTGAGCCTTATTAGGTAAACAGCAAGATGAGGAATGGTGCAACAATTCTTGGCTAAATGTAAGCATCTGATTTTAGGCTCCAGTAGCCTTTGTCTTTCTCCTTCATGTGGTTCACTGCTGCAAGTTTCCTAAATCACTCTTAGGATGAAAGTGGGTCCAGCATGCTGCAGCCTGGCAGTTCTTTGTTTGGAGAAGCAGAACCACATTGCTTCAGTCTCTCAGAAGCAGAGAAACATTTTTACATGGGTCTCTGCCTGTCTGTGTAAAGAGAGCGGGATGGAAATGCGAAATCCCCTCGTGTAAGATCTTCTCCATTCCTTCTGGTGCAACTGCCCTCTCAAGTAACAGCGCTTTGCTGGCATCTATGCTTTACAGTCAGATCTAATAATTTTTTCCTTTAGAACTACTGCTAGCCATGTGTGAGATGAACATTCACATTAGGAAGCTATTCCTTAAAATTAAATGGATATGCTTTCTAAGCAAAGATCTTTTACTCATCAGTGAGGATATATATTGATCTCAACAGGCTTTATTATTGAGGATGGATGGAGCAGTAAGAATTAGAGTTGAGGGAGTGAAGTAAATGTATTGCATAAAAACCATTTTCAAATGAATTCCACTTAGTTATTGTTCCATCTAAGGAAGTGTTGTTACCCTTTATTTCCTGTTCCAGGTGTGGTACGCTGCCTCTTATGCAGAATTTGTGAACCAGAAGATCCATGACATCTCTGAGGAGGAAAGGAAGGGTAACTTGGGCTCTTCTGCATCCTATTTGCATTGTGGTGGTTGTTGGGTTTTGTAGTTCTTAGTTTCAGTTATAGGGCCTAATGCTGCTGGAGAGAAGTATGTTTCTGTACTTGTGCAATAAACCTATATGCTACTGCTTTAGGTTGAGGAAATTTCTGTTGACCTCACCTAGCCACATGCTCCTACAGGTGCTCTTCTGTGTATACAGGCAATTCTTCCCCAGTAACCTTCTTTCCTGTAGTTGTGTCAGTGCAAGGGGGGATAAAAGCAAAGCTAAGTGGAGCTGTGCTGGGTATTCTGCGGCCTGTTGAACCTTGAGTGGAGGAATACAGCCCACAGAGGATAAAAATGCTTAGGGTAAAAGAAAAAAAAAGGTGTTTAATTGGTGGTGACCAAAGTGACCGAAATGCTGTTATTGACCTTTCCAATGGAACATAGTTCTCAGAGAGCAGGAGAAGAACTGGCCATGTTACGAGTGCAACCGTCGTTTCATGAGCTCAGAGCAGCTGCAGCAGCACCTCAACTCCCACGATGAGAAGCTGGACTTCTTCAGCAGGTACTGAAAGCTTTAGCTTTGTCTGTGTATCCCTGTGGTGCTTCCCCGTGTTTGCAGAAGGTGCTTTGGCACCAGGAAGCTGGCTGGTGTAAGAAGTTTTGCCGGATAAACAGTCTGAGGAAAATGAATACCCCATTGAAACCAGTGAGGTTTTTTGGGGTTTTGGTTTTAAGTTTGTCCCAAAATTAACAAAATAAATTTGAGCGTGTTCTGGGCTTTGACTGCTCATAGAGCACAACATGGATACCAACCAGGACATTTAGTTTCTTGGTGCCAGAATTTCTTCAGGTTTTCTTCTTTACTGCAGGCCGTTGGTACCAAGTCGAACGGGTTAATTGTAGGTGCTGAGTAAGATGGCATAAAGTGAGTGGAGATTCCAAGTCCATCTGTCTCTAACCTGAAGCACTGTGTTCTGCAGAGCCAGAGGCAGAGGTCGTGGACGAGGAAAGAGAAGGTTTGGACCAGGCAGACGCCCAGGGCGCCCTCCCAAATTCATGCGTATGGAAGTAACTAGTGAAAATGGAGAGAGGTGTGAAGAAGGGACACAGGTACATCCTGGGGATGGGGAGGAGGAAAAAGATACCGTGTGGCCTGTGAAATTCCAGCTAGAAGAATTTGGTGCATCAGTACAAATCGAGAGTGTGTACTCCTGCTTTATACGCCAGGGGAGCACACTACTTTCCTGCTATAAAGTCTGTAACATCACTTGCATTTCTACAGCAACTTTTATCCCAAAGCACTTAGCAGTGAGATAGGTTATTGCGGCTGTTTAGCGGCATTACAAAAGTAATTTAGACAGTAAAACTGTAATGGGGATTTAGGTTCTCATCTGTCCTCTCTGGAACATGAGGTCAGAGCCCGCTCTTATAACTGTTGCTGGTAGAATTAAATCAGGTAGAGCCATGATTCTTTATGATGCTTTAATATTAACAAAAGGTCCTTCTGTAGGCATACTTATTGCAAAAAGTTATTTTTGCTTGTGGCGGCTGGTTATGTTCTGTAGGAGCCATTGATGTAAGCAAAATGTTAATTCTATCGAATGCTGACCAGGCTTAGGGTTACCACCAGGCCCTTTTATGAAAGGTGTCACAAGGAATCAATGGCTCAGTTTTACTACTTAGCTGGATTGCCTCTGAATGCCTGGTGCTTGTTTTCTGAGCATGCAGAATTGCCCTACATTTTGCATTAAATGCAGACAGTTGCAGATGACATCACCCTGTTGGCAAATTGAGCCAGAAGCCAGCACCGTGTCCTAACTCTTGTCTCCAGAGACTCATGGCCATGCTAATGTGTGTGAATGGCCTCTGGACTGGAGGTGGCTCATCCTCCCAGCTTGGAGCGTGGCCCAGAGGTAGCTCACATCTGTCTATGCAGCCAAACAGGGAAATGGTGCCGTCCCAGGTCTTTGCAGGTCTGTCCGTCTTGCTGATGAGTCTCAAGTTCTCAGGCAGATGAACTTGTGCCTAGTCAAGATGTCATGACCACAGTTCGGTGTCAGGAAGCATGGAAATTTACCACCTAGGCCAGGACTGGACCTTTGGGTAGTATGTTGTTCTGCTGAGTCTCTGTCTGGAAAAATTCATGGTTTATAACAGCTGCACTCCTGGCATCTCGCTGGTTTTCTTCTTCCATGCCTGCCTTTGTGCTTCAACAGCACCAGCCTTGAGATGATATGCTCTTGATGCTCTGCTTCACACCTCCTCCTGCTTTTAAGTTTCCTTACTTGCACTGTAAGCAATTTCACATAAAGTTCTATTTTTTATTTTTTCTTGTAGTCCTGGAGGCTTCCATCCCAAAGGAGATATTGGAATTCATAAGGAAAACAAATGTAGATTGTAGCACGTACTTCTTGCTCCCAACACCCTCCAGCTCCTTTTATGATAATGCTAGAAAGGAGGAAAACAGCTTTGTGTGATAAATATAAGTAATGTATGCAGCTGGGTAGACAAGAGTATGCAGAGCTTGGGAACTGGGTAGGAAACCACACTGTGCATAGTCTAATGATCTCGTTTATCACTCTCCAGTTCGTCATTCCAGCTAGTTTGCTAGAAAGGAGAGATATCTGCATATCAGTACGTAATAATGTTACGAAGTTTGCCTGGCTGTTAACAGCTGGGTCACTGTGATTGTCTGTGTCCAGTCAGATGTGGATGATGTGATGGCCAAAACAGTTGCCTTCCTGCAGCACTTCTTCCTCAGTGCTCTGCATGTTGTTGCTGTGGGTGGAGGGGAACAGCTGAGAGCATCACTGGAACGCATTGGAATAGAGTTAGTGTAGACATGTTTTGTTTCTAGCTTACAGTGAAATATATAGAAATCTGGTTGTCTGATGAGTAATATCAAAGCATTTTTCAGTGGGTGGGGGGAATAATCACTGGCTGTATGGTTTGCGATTTCAGGACTTGCTGCATTTTTCCAGCAAGGGGCAGTTTGATGAGGCCGGACAAGCAACACTGAATGGGCTGGAGCAGCAGGAGCAGACTCCAGTGCCATCAGAGACACAGTCAGCACTGGAGCAGCATTCAGAAAACCACCCACTGCAGGTCCAGCCACAGCATGATGAGAGCACAGTGCCTACGCAGAGCACCATGACAGCAGATGACATGAGGCGAGCCAAGCGTATCCGGGTAAGCGAGGAGGACAGTGGCTCATGTTGTCTTTTCACCCTCTCCATTTGCTGTAACCCAGAGAAATGCTGGACCTGCCTGAAAGGAGCAATAGTCTTTTTTTCCCACTGTAGTATCCATTTCCAAGTCCTGAATAAAGCATCTCATTCCTAGCAAATTTTTCTTCTGAGAGGAAGACAAATCTCATATAGAGAACAAGTATTTTGTGAGATGCTGTTAAGAACTGGTCACCAATTGGAGCTGATTCAATTCCAGCACAGTAATTTTTTCACAGAAGCGCAGTCCATCCAAGCTGGCAAGCAGGAGTGCCTCACACAGCCGGCTGGATCACGGTGCTGTGGCACAGACTGATGGCTTGCTCACAGCACCATCTGTGCCTCCTGGAACTCCTGCCTTGCAAATTGCTGCTGAAGAGAAACCACAACCTCAGTTTAGATCCACTTACTTGATGATAATCATTAGTGATAAAATAATTTCTTGGGGTAGGAAACTTGTCTCTTTGTGATGTTAAAACCTGTGCTAAGAGCTTTGTGTACCAACAGCAAATGCTTTGAACCTGAGCTTTGTGTCAACTGTGTGAGCTCTTCTTTCTCTACTGTGTGTGGGAGGGAATTGATTCAAGCAAATAATCCTTCAAGCCGTGTAGCTGTGAGATTGGTTTACTTAGCCTAAAATCTTTTTCTTCTGTTTGTAAAAATTTTGATTACAGAAAGGAACAGCTGCAGTTTGGGTAAGACATAGTTTTTAGGGGATGAGAGGATTAAAAAAGAGTTGAGTAACTGATCTGTATGGAAAGATGTTGAGCCAGATTTGGCTTTCAGTTTGCAGCAGTATGTATGTAAGACTGGTGGTGTTACCCCCATAAATACAGCAGTGTATCTTGAAGGAAGAATTTAGCTCAGGCACGATAAGACTGCAGAGGTTTTAACCATATAAAATACTTGCAGTCTCTCAATTATAGGTTTCTGCTAGTAATCTGATCTTTCATATGCTGAAAACTTAAGGGTTTTCCTGAATGTATTGAAGGGTATATATAGCAGAACACAAAGACAGATGCTGAGTTTTTCATAGTGAAGAGCTAGGGTGTTTACTCCCTACAATATGCCACAACTTCCTTGGTACAATGTTGAGACCTGGGTGTGATGGAAAGAGCAGTGTTGCTTGGTCTGCCCAAATTTTTGAAGCTACGATGTTAAGATTTTATTGAACAGTAAATGCAGGAAGAAAGAGAAGGAAATTCGGAAGTTACTTCTCTGTCTTGTAGCTTAGCTTTTGTTCCCTGAAAGTTTATCACAAGCGGATCACAAATGAGAAGAGTGCAGCAGTGGTTTAGTCCTCAGTGATGAATTTGTATTGCCAAATCTCCAACTTTCTATCAGTTAAGCAGCTTGTGTTTAGCAGAGTCCTGGAGATGTTTCAAGAGAGGGGCACTGGCAGAATGGCACCTTTCCACATTGCATCAGGCTGAGCAATGAGAGCTTGGGATAACAGCAAACAAGCTACCATTACCTTTTAAGGACTGAAAAATCACATGAGGCTCTAGCACCCTGTGAGCACTCATTCTGTTCAGCTGGTCACAGCACCTTCCTATAACAGCATGCACTTACTGTTATAAACAAGCAAATACTTGGTTTTACGGGGTGTAGTACGTCATTCATTTCCAAAGAACAGGTAGAAAGTCTTGATTATGATCTGGAAACCTGTGTAGCTCTCATCCTTCCTTATTACTTGGATAGGATTGCATTTTCAAAACCAAAGATCTCTTGTGAATTACTTCCCCTTTTCTAGGGTTTAAGGCAGTGATATTCTGAGAGTATTCTCATTTTAGCTGGAAGAACTGAACTCTGGTGCCCTAGGTTCAAGTCCAGATGGAATCAGTTCATTTTTTTTCAGCCTCTGCTTTAAAGCCTGTGGAGTTTGCTTGGAGATCTGGCCTTAAATACAGCAGTCCTTTACTTAGTATGGAAGGGACACACCTTCCTGTATTTCCAAGTGGCTTTTTTTATTATTATTATTACATACAGACCTGATCCTAACATGTTCCTCATGTAGGTGACTGTTATGACTCAGGAAGCAGCTGGCATGACAGGGATATGATCTGGAAAGGACAGTTATTTCCTTCATGCTGAAAGAAGAAAGATAACAGGCTGTATAGTGATGAGTACAAACAGTAAGATGAGGCTCAAGAAGTCCCTGTTCCTCAAATTCCTGCCCTTCTAATCCTTGCCTCAGTCATCTTGCCCTAATTATTCCCTTCTACTAAAAGCATTTCATTCTTACTGTGGCTCTGCAGTACACATCACATCTTTATTAACTCTAAATCTAAGAAAACATGAGAAGTCACAAAACACCTTCAAGGTTCTGTGCCTCTTATCTTTGCCCTTTAACTTCTCTTGGGCAGTTTTGTTTACAAGGGAAACCTTGGATATCTGCTTAATTGTTTCCTAAGGCAACAATCTCAATGGAGTTTTGCCTAAGCAGAGGGTAAACTCTCAGAGCTGGCCCACACAGTGACCTGCAGAAGCATGACTCTTGCAGAAGTCAAGGCTTCTGTTTCCAAGACTATTGCATAATGTAAGTATTTTTCTCTCCCTCAATGCTGCCTGTTTAGCTGGAGCTGCAGGTAGGTTTTCTTGTTTCATTGATTTTTTTTTTTTTTTTTTTTTTTTTTTTTTTTTTTATTATNNNTTTTGGTTTTTTTTTTTTATTTTTTTTTTTTTTTTTTTTTTTTGCTGTATCTAATTGAATGATACATAACAACATTGCCTTCCATGTTGTTCTGTCCAGCTTCTGTTTAGTGTCTCCTGACTGACCCCCACATCATCAATTGTTACAGTTATCCTTCTTTAAGCAACTGATGTCCAGAACTGAGTGTTACCGGAATAATGACTTGCATTTTTCTAGTCATTTTCATACTAATTGCAAATTTAAGGTGGCTGTTACAGGAGTAAAGTGCTTGGATGAAATAACATAATCTCCATCTTAAAGCATTGGAACACTGTTTTCACTAGAGCAATGTTAACAGTTAATGAGACAACGCTCGGTTCTCTTTTCTCTTTTTATAGTTGATAGTTTATCTGACCAAAGAGCAGTGAAAGTCTTCACCCTTCTGCAGCCTTTGAAATGGCAACAGCTCTATGTCGATTTACATGCCATGGAAGTCTGGCCTGCTGTCTTACTAGTCAGATTGTTTGGGGTGCAAACAGCAGTGTATAGTGGCAGTGGAGTTGGGAACTAGAAGCACATGTCTTCAGCTGCTTGGCTTGTTAGCGTGTCCCTGTAGTTTAAGGAAAATTATACAGACAAGTGGAGAAGAAGAGAAGAGCAGCCTAGAATATCAAATCTCAAAATGAATATTTGTGCAGCTTGTGCCCAAGTCACACTGTGCTTGGTTTCATGCAGTATCAAGAAAAGCAGTTTCAAGTAGGACTGTGTATAACCAACTGCTCCTCAAGCAGACAACAGAACCTATGGGAGATTGTCTTCGTTTAGCACCATTGTGTGCTTTTCTTTATCTTCGTTTTCAGGCTCTCACACATGATATATGCCAAATGGCAAAGATACATGAATTGCTCACGAGTTCTTGTCTGATGCCTGTAAACCTGCCTTCCTGCCCCTGCTGTAGTGTTTTGAAATGCGAGTCTTTAATAATAGAAAAAAGGGTTAGGCCAGCATCTCCCGAATGTGTTTCACCAGAAGTTTTCCAGGCAATGCTAACCACTGCTGCACGTCTGATCTTTGCAGAAGCTCATCCCTGTAGTGGGTTGTGGAATTACATAAGCCCTGCTCCTGCATGAAGGAAAGAACAATAAATACTACGGTGGCTGACCTCATGGCCTAGTCCTGACAAATAAGCTGCAGCTCTCTTCTCAGGCCCAGGTCTCTACTTTGATGAGGGATTTAGTTCTATTTTGCAGAAAAATGTCATGCTAAAGACAAAAATTAGCTAAATCAATGGAAAGCGGGGACAGAAGAGGGAACATCTGCGTTCTGTTTTCTTAACTTGGTGTGTAACTGCAGGTATTTCCCTTAACTTCTGTCTGTCATAGCCTCCTCTTCTGTAAAAGGGAGACTCTGTAACTCAGAAGTGTCTTTTGAAGTTTAGGTTCCCTGATCTCTTTGATCTTGGAAATATTTGTATGTGGACTCTGCGTACTAATGAAAGCTAGTGGACTCTCTGTTTCTTTCAGAACGCGGCTCTGCAGCACTTGTTTATCAGGAAATCCTTTCGCCCCTTCAAATGCCTCCAGTGTGGGAAGGCGTTCCGGGAGAAGGATAAACTGGACCAGCACCTGAGGTTTCATGGACGGGAGGGGAACTGCCCTTTGACTTGTGACATCTGCAACAAGGGTTTCATCAACAGTGGTGCTCTTGAGAGCCACATGAAGTTCCACATGGACCAGAAAACATACTCCTGCATTTTCTGTCCTGAGTCCTTTGACCGCTTGGATCTGCTCAAAGATCACGTGGCCATCCACGTCAGTGATGGCTATTTCACCTGCCCTACCTGCAAAAAGCGCTTTCCGGATTTTATCCAGGTGAGATGTTGCACTGGCTTGAAGTCCTGCCTGCCAGGTCCCTTGCAAACACTGAGCTTTTCAATCCTGTTTTTCTGTAATACTGCATGTTTTCCCCTTCTTCTAAAATAAAGACACCCATGTCAGTCAGAATTAGGAAGGGTGACCAAGCATTGCTAGATGTCTTATGCCACTAAAATACTTTTTTCCACTAAATCATCAGCTGTGGTACTTCCACCTGGCATTAGAACGTACTGTACTCTGGGAGTCCCTTATCCCCAGGAAATGTCTAAAGAAAGAGGTGCCAGCTACCTTGCTACCTTTGGTCATTACAGATCCAGGGCGCAAAAGGAATTGTGTTTTTCTGGATGCAGGTTGTACTCAAATACACCTTGACTTTTTTTTTATTAGAACTCTGAATCCAAAAAAGCAAAAAAAAAAAAAAAAAAAAAGGTTTTGCATGTTACAAATATTTTTCATCCATTGGCTCTTTTTGTCAGGATAATGCCAGAGCAGATCAGCATAGCCTGCTGCCTGGCTTGCCCTTCAGGCTTCAGCTGGGTACTTCATTCTTCCTCTTCTCTGCATGCTGCTTAGGAGAGGTTGCACTGGAGTACTGAGCTGGAGCAATGAGTAATGCACCTACTTTGTGCATTCTGCAGAGCCACTGGAGAAGGTAGTTAATAGAACTTAAGTATGCTGTTTTGATGCTCAGTAAGAAAAAACTGAGATTTACTGTGCACATATTCCATACAAACTTCCTGCTGCAGTGCTTGACTTAAACTGAAAGGTAGAAATCCAGTTTATGTCAAGTAATAGGAACTGATGGACTATCCAATAGGCTAGAGAGGAAATGATGGGGAAAAGTGGTTTACTAATATAATTCCATCTCTGCAAAGAAGCTTCATCTTCTGTAAATGTTGAGCAAGGAAAAATGTTGATAATCCAAATATTGATGTACTGCTGTTGTATTGCAGCCTAATTTTCCACAAACTTTCTTGTGAAATTGACCAAGTCAGAAGGTCCCACAGCTTTTTCCAGTTGTTCAGCCTCATTTTGCAACTTGAAGATAAATTTTTCATTTGGTGATATGTGAATAATTAAGTCAGAGATCACCACTTACTACTTAAATGTTTCTGTGTGCAACAGATACCACGTTGTTCCAGTAGAATCAGTATTAGAAGATGGTAAGGTTTTAATCAGAAATCCAGTTCTTGAATGGTGATTTCAATGGTGATTCTGTTCTTGAATGTGATTTCAAACATGAAACCTCATGAACAACTTCTTTTGGAAAGGGGACAAAAAAAAAGCACTAGATGCTTACAGGGGTGAGGGGTAGTCCCAAAGTATGCAATGGCAATTTCCATTATAGAAAGTATCACTGTGATATCAACTGGTCTGATAAACTTCTTTTTAAGCCACAGCAGACAAGAGAACTCTTAGAACCCTTTTTTTTTTTTTTTGCTAAGAATTTCTGAGACTGTCTTACCACACGCAATTCCTTTTTGTCATTTTGAATAAATTCCATCGTTCTGTGTGCAATTCTAGGTCAAGAAGCACGTACGCAGTTTCCACTCAGAGAAGATCTACCAGTGTACGGAGTGCGACAAGGCCTTCTGCCGTCCTGACAAGCTGCGGCTCCACATGTTGCGACACTCGGACCGCAAGGACTTCCTGTGCTCCACGTGTGGCAAGCAGTTCAAGGTGAGATGACTCTTGACTGGATCATTCCTGACACAAGTGGAGAACAGCATTCTTTAGCTCCCTTCAGGCAGATAAGATCATACTTGCAGGCAAGCATGCTTACACATGTTGATTTCTTCCACCTTCAAGTTGCACACACTGGGTTGTGTAGTGTGAGGGTTGCAACATTCATTTCTGATAGAAAAGGGGCAAGATCCATCCTGGCAAACCCTGCCCTCACAGGGTGTCTCGTGTATCTGATCTTATTTCTAATAATACTGAGGACAGTTTCATCCCATTAAGAATTGGCTCATTAAACAGCTCAATTGCCAAGTGCTTGTGTTGTATTGCTTCTATCCATTTAGTTAGCAGAACTTTTCTGATACCAATGCATTAATGGTACTTCTGGCTGAGGTGCTTGTGTCCATGGAATGCGTCTTGTCAGCACGTGACATCCAGATGTCATTCCAGATCCCCCCAGAACAGATGGGGCAATCTGAGAGCCAGATGGGCTGCGGTGGCGGCAGCTAGTTCCTGATCAGTCTCGTTTCCCATGAGATACTGAGGGGACTAGAAGGAACTTCAGGGTGATGAAGCACATTATAGACAGCATGGGTCCAGGGAGGCTGGATAACATCCAGAGAGGCTCAGTACCATTGTGGGGCATGAGGTCATCATCACTGGAGAGCATTAAGCGGTGCGAGCTTCCAAACATGCAGAGTTGAACACTGGTTTTAGATTAATTCAGAGAAAAATTCAGAGTGAAGGGCTTCATTCTTACTGAAGCCACTAACTTAGCATTAGCTTGGCTTCTCCTTTTGTGGCTGAGCAACCTCAGCTTGTTCTGAAAATAATCAACCTAAGCCTGAAGGCTTCTCGTTGTGCTGTCCAACACTGAACTTGCAGCTCTATCTCACAGCAGTGGTGAAGGAAAGCCTAAGAGGTCTCTGAACAACTGACACTGTGGCTCCTGTTTGTAGCAGGTAGTAAGGTGGTAAGCAGTGCTGATATTATTGTTTATTATTCCCTGATTGCTCTTTCCATAGAGGAAAGACAAACTGCGAGAGCACATGCAGAGGATGCACAACCCAGAGAGGGAGGCCAAGAAAGCCGACCGAATCAGCCGCTCCAAGACTTTCAAGCCTCGGATAGCTTCCACCGACTACGAAAGCTTCATGTTCAAGTGCCGGCTGTGTATGATGGGCTTCCGCCGCAGGGGGATGTTGGTGAGTGTCTGTGTGCTCTAGCTTCTCTCTCTCTCTCAGCTGCTCACATTTGAATAGTTAAGGAGCAAAGATAGAATTCCGATGGCTGGAACACGAGGGTGCTGTGAGAGTTGTGGGATAACCTTGTAGCTGATTTGAAATGATGGATTTTTAAATCTGTGCATCCTCTTTCCTCAGCAGATGTTTGCCTTTCTGTTACATTGCCTGTCTTGTATGTCTGCTTGTCCCCACCATATCTGAACACTGTGTAATGTTGATTGATGTGTAATGCATTTAACAGAATATGAGGTCAATCTGTTGCATAGCTCAGCCTTACTGCTGGCTCAGCTTTTGAGATGATGTTTCGTGTTCTTTTCTCCCCCTTCTGGAGAGAGGCCTCTGCTGGCCAAGCCCTGTAATTGCCACTGAGGAAGGATGCTTGCAAATAAGCTCACTTGCTGCATATTCTATGAGGTTTGTGATCTATGCTAGCAGAGGTCCTTTACATTACCTTGCTCTCAGGTGCACGAGAGATCTGGCAAGTTATTCTGCCCCTTTCCATCTTATTTTGATAGGGGGTCTGTAAATGAGATGCAACAAGGCCATGTTTACCTCAGTAGCTGACGGAATGCACAGCAACCCTTTGGAGCAAAAAAAGCTTCTGGTGCTGCTGGCTAATATCAGTACAGCTTTGGTTTGGCAGTTACGTGTCTAGGATAAAAAGCAATTGCTTAGCTTCCAGCTGTAATGTGCCCTCATCTTTGTTTCATTCTCCTAAGGTGAATCATTTATCAAAGAGACATCCGGACATGAAAATAGAGGAGGTGCCAGAGCTCACGTTGCCTATCATCAAACCCAACAGAGATTACTTCTGTCAGTACTGTGATAAGGTATGTAAGGAAGTCAGCCCTGAGTGTAGCTCAGTCCTAGACTGGTATGCAAGCAATTTGTCTCTGCATAGAAACATCTGGCAGGGTTTGTAGCTTTTCTGAGGACCTTGCAAGCAACGTTCCTTCAAGCCCTGTTCAAAAGAAATTGAGATGAAGTGCGCTTAGGCCAAGGCATCTGTACACTAACTTAAAATTGCAGTTCTCCTTTTCTGCAGTGATTGGAGTTGGTAAGATTTAAATGCTCTGATCCAACAAGCAGTGACCCACCCTTAGTCCTGTATCACTCTGTGCGGCACCGGACTGAGTAACCTACCTGGCTGTAATTCCTGAACACAGATCTCTTCTGGTTTCTGTATCTCTTCTAAAAATCAGTCTCCAACTTCTTATTTTAAGCTGCTTAGTCACATGACAGTAATTCCCAGTGTTCACTAGAGCCTGAAGCTGCTTCTGCACTTGGATTCATGTTCTTATGCTCTGGCCTTTTGCTTTTTAAGTACATGGGCCTTTACTTACTGGGAAATGTATTCTGTTTGTTCCTATCCTCAGTAGGTGCTTCAGTGATGTCTCCTTCCTTCTGTTTAAAGAGGAAAAAATGATAGTGTCTAAATAATTCTATGGATTATTGGTTTGTTTGTGCTTAAGAAGTTATAATAAAAAATGTTTGTGGTTGCTGAAAGCCATTTGATGCTTCATGCAAGAGTGGAGACATCAACCTTTACAACAAAGTAACACTGGACAAATTACAACTTTGGTGATTGGTGGCTTCCCTCAGGGTTTGCCCTTCAAGTATGAGCCAAAGGTTTTCCTCTTCACTTCCCATCCTGATTTGATGCTTTGTTCTAGCATAGAGTATGTTCTTAAAAAGCTTCTGTATCCTACACAGCAGTTACTGTTGCACGCTGATTAAACACTGGAGTGTGTGTGTCTATCCATGCATTACCTTGTAATTGTTTGGAGTTATAACCAAATCTTCTGTCTAACGCAACATGCAGACCTTCCAGGTGAAGGTAACTGGTATGTTCTCTGTCCTGACATTTGGAATTAAAATGGCATCACTCTAATCTTTACCCTGCAGGTGTACAAGAGTGCCAGCAAACGCAAAGCACATATCCTGAAGAACCATCCTGGTGCAGAGCTACCTCCAAGCATCCGGAAACTGCGCCCTGCAGGCCCAGGAGAGCCAGATCCAATGCTGAGCACCCACACCCAGCTGACAGGCACTATAGCCACCCCTCCAGTCTGCTGTCCTCACTGTTCCAAACAATACAGCAGTAAGGTATGGGGTCATCTCATAGCCTCAAAGCACAGCCTCTCCCTGATGGTGCTCTTTCACCACGGTCTTTGTAAGCTGTCAGTCTGCAAGCAAAGCTCTTTTATTTTGAGCCAGAGTGCTGGTTTCATGCTGCATGCTGATAATACAGGCACAGCCTGCTAGTTTTTTGGTAGAAAGGTTGCATAAAAAGAGGGGACGAGCTTGAAAGAAGAACTGTTGTTTATTATGTGTGGTTACAAAGAGAAAAGCTTGAACTGCTCACTTGTGAGTTGCAAAGCTGAGGGGTAGAGAAACAAAATTCTGATAAAAGGTGACCTTTGGAAAAGGTCTGCAAAATACTGAGCTGTGTTAGGTAAAAAGCTTATGGGTTCTGATCCTTGGGGCAATGTTTCAGTATCTGATAGCTCTAATCAGCAGAGTTCTTGTAATCTGTTTCCTTTTTGGTGATCAGAAAATCCCATAGTAGGAATCTTTCCCTCAGTAAGAGAGGATCTACCTAAAAGCTTGAGTCTCTTAATTTCAGCTAATCTAAAGCTGAGTTGCCAGCCGTCTTTCTAATGCCCTTTTGTGTCTCTCTGTAGACAAAGATGGTCCAACACATTCGCAAGAAGCACCCAGAGTTTGCTCAGCTCCCTAACACAATACATGCCCCACTGGCGACAGCTGTCATCAGTTCCACTCCTGCTGTTCTAACCACTGACAGCACCACCGGGGAGACTGTTGTGGTAAGGGTTCAAGATGTTGAATCAGGCCAGTGGAGGGAAACGAACAAGACAGAAGCCTTCTTGTACTAGCCTTAGTGTTTCTGCCAGACATCATTTAAAAACTGTGTTAAGACACTACTTTGAGGTCACTTCTGTTCTTGAATCTGTGTTGTATTTTTGCTTGCCCGGGAATTATGTATTTCTTTTTTTCTGGAGCTCTAAGGATTTGCCTTTTCCCCCAACTCCATTCCCTTCAGAAGTGTGCTACTGACATGCCTAGTTAACTCACGTCTCATGGATTTTCACTGGGACTGTTCTGAGGTGCTGAGGATTGTGAGGATATGTTGAAACAGAGGACTGGATAAAACTCCATTCAGAGGAGTGAAGATTTTTCTGAAATACTTTACACAGACAGTGCAGTACTGAGTATTGTGAACCTCTAGTGGCTGATTTCTGCAGTGTTAGTGCATCAGCTGCTACAGTGAAAGCTGAGACTGGAAAATCAGTCTTGTGTCCTTTTGTGATACTGGGATGCTGCAGTTTTTAAAAACCCTATTGGTAACAATTTAAAGTTTCCATTTGAAGACAAACTGGATAAGAGACTGTTCTGCTTGGAAGTGGGCAGATTCATTCATGAAATGTTTTTGCACACTGTAGAAATAGTTGTCAAGAGAAGTATCACTATGGCAGGTGAGGAGGAAAGGTGGAGTATATTTGAGAAGTCAGTACTCTATTTGATAGCAAAAATCCTGCACTTGAAAAGAGTTGACTCTTACTTTCCCTTCCAAAAAAGTGATAAGTTAGATTTTATTTTTTTAATTATTGTATGTGAAGTTTGCCCTGAATGGCCATGACTAGCATTTAGTGAGAAGAGCAAAACTAGTGGATGATCCCTGGCAACTGCTTGTGACCCCATCAGCCATGCTGCATATGCATTAAGCTCTTGTAAAGAAATGACTAAGCTCAATGGTACAAGGTTAGATTCAGAGCAGTGAAAGAAGTACAGCCCTGCAGAGGTATTCAGCCCTGTAGGCAATATGAGATGATGTTCTCTCAATCTCTCTACCTGCTCAGACAACAGATTTACTGACGCAAGCGATGACGGAGCTGTCCCAGACCCTCACGACAGACTACCGAACTCCCCAGGGTGATTACCAGCGGATCCAGTACATCCCTGTGTCTCAGTCCACAACTGGCTTGCAGCAGCCTCAGCACATACAGCTGCAGGTTGTTCAAGTGGCCCAGGTGCGTAACCTGCTGAGGGGCATGATATGCTTGTTGACCATCTCATATCAAGCCTGTGCTTCCTTTGGGCTGCAGTGCTGGGAGGTTTAAAGAGCATTTATTTAAAAAAAAAAAAAAATGTGGTTACAGAGAAGTCTTGCAGATAAATTTCTAATGGTAGGACCTCTGCCTGCCATCAGGCATTGTGTACTGGGCGTAAATAGCCCTTTCAGTCTTGATCAGCTTCGTGGAGACTTACCAATACAGTTCTAATTTAGTTCTATCTATCTGGGCAACTTTGAGTTTGCTCTAGGCTGGTTTTCTAGCAACTAGAAATCTGGGTCAGTGGGTGACCTGATTTTGCAGTTGTGAGGACTAATTTGTACTTCCTTGTTCTCTGAACCAGCTCCAAAATTTAGAAGTGCAGAAAGCATTTGCTTTCTTGTTCCTGTTATCTATTAGAATATTTATTCTGTGTGATGCTCAACAGCCTCCTAAAAATAAAAATAATGTAACTAGAATTACTGAGCTGAGGAAAATGATACTCAGGCAACTATAAGAAATCACCATAGCCTTCAAATCTTATATGCACTGGATGAACCTGAAACTGCCATGTGGCTGCTTCTACAAAGAATATAAAGTACACACCTCTGCTTTTGATTCTCTTTCTAGGCTACCTCACCTCACCAGTCCCAGCACTCCACAGTGGACGTTGGGCAGCTTCATGACCCCCAGACATACACCCAGCATGCCATCCAGGTGCAGCACATCCAGGTCACAGAGCCATCTCCAGCAGCTCAGTCATCATCACAGGTATTTCACTCTCCTCTGTGCAGCTGGCATATTGCATACTGTGATGCAGGATGGTCTTTTCTATCTCAGTTAGAGGACCTCATGTGAAATGACTGCCATGTGAACATCTTTGAGACCATCAAGCAGTTCCCCAATGTTCCAAGGGCTTTGCTGTGTTTTTAGAGTGTACACAAGGTAGAGATAAATGGCCAGAAACAGACAAGTTTGCAGACATTTCTGCTTGAAGGTAATCAGCTGAAAGATGTAAATGAAGACTGACATTCCTCAAATATTTGAAGTTCAGTTCCTCATGCTCTGGGGTAGTGTCTAGCCTCTAGTCTCAGGCTTGCTGTCTTAGAATCACAGACTATTCTGAGTTTGAAAGGACCCACAAGAATCATAGAGTCCAAATCACGGCTCCACACAAGACTTTCTAAAAATGAAATTGTGTGTGGCAGCACTGTCCAAATGCTTCTTTAAACTCTAGCAGGCTTGGTGCCATCACCACTGCCCTGGGGAGCCTGTCCCAGTGCCTGACCACCCTCTCAGTGAAGAACCTTTCCCTAATCTCCAATCTGAACCTCCCTGAGCTGGGCAGTTCCGTTGGGTCCTGTGTAACCTTTGGGAAACTGCGTCTTTCTGCCAGGCTCTGCTTCTGGCCACAGAGAGACAAACCTGAGGGAGAGGGAGGAAAGCTTTGTGTTACTTGTGCTCCACATGCTATAGAAATCTGTTTTCCCTTGATAAGGAGGCTGTGCTTATAATGGTGCAGAGTTATGCAATCCTTAGTTTGCTTACCTTTTTTTTTTTTCCCAAGGTTGGGGGTCAGCCTCTGAGTCCCTCCTCACAGCAGTCTCAGCAGGAACTCAGCCCCTCACAGATGCAGACAGCTCCATCCACACAAAACCAAGCCCTCCAGCAGCAGCAAGGATCTTCAGTCCAGCACACATATCTTCCCAGCACGTGGAACTCATTTAGGAGCTACTGTAAGTGTCAGCTGTAGCTGGAATTTTGGCTAGTGTGTGGGACTTCTCTATTTTACCAGCTGACAAATGGGATAGCATTTTCAGAGCTTGTTAAACTTCAGGGTTATCTTAGACCTTTTAATGAATTTTAAATGGGTTTAGACAAATGAAAGTCATTGTATTAGCTTTTTTTTTTACTATAGGTCCATAATTATCTGATATGTGGTCTGGACAGGCAAACTGGGCTCCTTTTAATCCAAGGATCTTGCATTCAGCAAGAATCTATATATTGGACAGCAGCTTGTTCGAATTTGTTTGGATGCTTGAAAGAATCATACAGAAGATGGTGACATGAAATGACTTCTCATGTCCATGCAGCTCTTGATGGTAATTCTATGATTTCTTGAATGAGAACAGGGTGTAAGTTGTTGAGGATTTGGTGCTTCATGCATACAATTACACTTGTTATTGATGCAAGACATTATTATCTTTCAAGTGATGCAAGACATTATTATCTTTCAAGGTGGTCTTTCAGTTTGAAGGTCTTGATTCTCCAATTTCAATCTTTCAGCATCTGAGATTCAGATGATGACCATTCCTCAAGGCCAGTATGTGATCACAGAGACAGCTGTAGGTACACCTGTCACCACTGTCAACACAGGGCAAGTGAAAGCAGTTACTCAGGTAAGGAACAGAATCATAGCCTTTTTTTTGTCTAGAATAATGTGTAACGCTTAAAGCCTTTAATCTAAAATGTTAAATGAATACCAAAATGATGACTGGGCCACAGAGAAGATAGTAGTGCACCTAGAGAGGTCTGTTCTTTGTTGCCTGAAAGGACATAGGCTTTCTCTAGCAATTGTAGGGGGTTCCATGTAGGCAAAACAGCTTAGAAATGAGTTGTCACAGGCTAAGGAAAAGAGCTGCTAGTGTTCAAATCTAGTAAGGTAGACTTCAGGTTATAAAAGACGCAATAATCTCATGCCTAAGGGGAACGTTCTGTGTTTTGTTTTGTGAAGTAGCACCATATTCCTTTGTGCTGAGAATAAAAGTTTTCTGTGCTTAGCTGTTTGCAAGGCCCACACCTGTCTGACCCATGTATGCGTGTCTCCTTCCAGTTTAAAGTGTTCACTTATACTTTTCTCCTGCAAACATAAATGATTGAGTGGTATTGATTAGTCTTAAAAATACTTGAAACTAAGGTACATCCATTAAACCAAGTTTCAGAACAGTTTCTGGAAACACTTCTTGCTTCATAATCCTACAGATAAGTGACAACTGTTATCTCACCTAGTAAGCAGTCCAGCATGAGGAGGTGTGGCAGGTGTACTACACTGATACTGGACACTTGAAATTGAACTTCTGCTAAACGTATGGAAAATTGAAGAAACCTTCAGAATAGTTATAAATTACTATTTTAATTTCTAAAGATAGGCTAACAGTATCAATCATTTAACTGTTCTTAAACTGACCAAATCCAAATTAGTCCAGTGCACTTCAAAACAAGGGTCTCATCTGTGTTACATTGGTCTCGTACTGCTTTCAAATGTAGTTCTGTCTTCAAGATTCCTTGTTTGTACCAAAATGTCTGTCAGCGCAGCAGCAGGAGAGTTAGAGATGATTAGAACAGAGTTGTTACTGAAGATGAAACAACTTTTTATATTCTTCATGCAGACTCACTATGTGATATCTGAAGGTCAACCTGATCTGGAAGTCAAACAGAACTCTTCGCTCTCCAGTGAGGTACAGGTTGGTGTTTCCCAGCCACCAGCCCACACTGATACGTTGGAGCCTCAAACAAGTAGTCAGCAGCAAACAACCCAGTACATAATCACTACAACCACCAATGGGAATGGGGGCAGCGAACTGCACATTGCTAAACCAAGAACTTTCTCAGCAGAACATGAATGAAGAAGCCTTGTGGTGTCACTCGCTTGTACTTCTCATCTTCCCCAAAAGCCCAAATGTATGGGTATCCTGGAGCTCAGTATGTTTTAAACTATGTGCTCACTTCACTTAAAATCTTGGAGCTCTTGTTAATGCTTTAGGAGGGTTTAAGTCCTTGGTGACCATGAAGAAGTACCCTCAAAATCCTTCTGGGATGACATTTAATGCAGCTTTTAACAAAAAGCACGAGAGGAGAAATGAAACCTCTGCTTGCCCTGGACTTTTTTTTGGCATGTCTGCTGACCCTTATTTTTTCCTTTTCCAGAAGTGTCTCTGGTAAACAGCTATAAGGTCAACTGTAAGGGAAAAGCTTGCCCAGGTGAAGACTAATTGGCAGATTATGTTGTGTATATGTATTTTTAAAAGGGGCTGTTAAACAGGAGGTCGTCATGTAAATTGATGGAGTATGGCAGAACTGCTTCCTCTGTCTTTTGTTTCAGCATCAAGGTGAAGGGGAACACATGCGTGAGAGCAGACTGCCTGGAGAAGAAGAGCCAGCAGCACAGCGGTGACTCTGTGTGGGGATGGATATAGCAATGAAGCTGTGAAGACGTGCAGAAGCAGTCCATTAAATTATTATTTTTCCAACCCTCAAACTGTTTACATGCTGTCTCCCCTGCCCTACTTTACCATGCAGTTCCAGAAGGAGGAAAAGTGCAGTCTTAAACTTAGGTTTGGAACAAAACCATAGTAGCACATTATGGTAGTGCGGAGCCACTGTTGTCTCTCTTTTCCCTCCAGAGTTTGTAGGGAAAATTACCTTTTTGCCCATAAAGAAGGCTCACCTTAGCCTACATAGCAGCTTCTGCTGTGACCTCTAACGATAGTTGTGCCAGGAGAAAAGAGCATAGGAGCACACCTTTGAAGATGCAGGGTAGGTGTCTCTGTTGCCACCTCAAAGTGGACATGTTTTTCTCTTGAAGACTGGATGGAGAGTTGGCTTTGCTGATTTTCCAAATAACTTGTTAACAACACACTAATTCCTTTGGACAGTTTCATAAAAATGACCAGCCTTGGACTCAGGAAACACAAGGAAAACACCAGTGGACCACTATTTATGGGACACAGAAAGCCATCTGCAAGAGTTGCCTGCTTTGGTAGACCTGGTCTATGTACAGAACCCATGTTATGTTTGGGGACCAGGGGAAAGGGAACGTTTTATCTTTTTAAGGCAGTGTATTTTTTTGTTACATAATTCTCCTTCACCAGTCTTGTTGGTTGGTTATTTAATGCATTCTGGTATTTGCAAGAATATGGTTACAGCTCCATTTCCTGTTGATGGGATATACTGTATTTGTCTAAAACCTCCATTCACTCTGCTTGAAACCTCATCCCAGAATGTCGGTGCATAATAGGATACATTTATTTATAAAATGAAAGCAAAGAAGCAAGTTTTGTCTTAATGGCTTTTGAGAAAGGCCAGGAGAACTAAGAGAGGGTTTTTTTTTTTTTTTTTAAATTTTTTCTTATGCTGCACTGAGCATGAATCTGGAGCTCCTGTGTAAGTACTTCCACGGATGGGGATGAGGTTTAACCGTGTGAGTCGGTATTGCACATGTTTACAGACTGTGGTGCCAGGCCTTATGGAGGTAAAACTCTTAGACATGAGAGAACTCCAACTGGAAAAGTGGATGTCTTGTTACTTGCTGGCAAAGCCTGGTAGCATGTTTTGCTTTGGTAAATAACATATCCATTAATATGGTGTGAAAATAGTGACTGTGCATGATGAGAGATCCTGTTTAAAATATTGGCCAGCTCAGAACTGTTTTGAGGTAGCTTTGAAGTGATTTGCCAAAATGTAGATGAATTTGTGCCTGGGATTTCGCTTCTCTTAATGCAGCCACTGTACTGGGGCATTAACAAACAATTGGGGCATTAACGAGATTGGTAAAAGTTAATGAAGACCTGAGCTCCCCTATAGTTGAGTGCAGTGATGAGTCTTTTTCAGTTCAATGGATTTGGGATTCATCTACTTGAGCAGTGCAGCCAAGCGACTGCAGTTCCCCCTAAGTCACTTGAAGCCATGTTGCTGAGCACTTTGGAATAACAGGCCATTGTTGATGGGGAGAACGCAAGGGAGCTCTTTGTCTTGGCTTTGCCTCACCGTGTCTTGTTTATGAAAAAGGTTTGTCTTCAGAATGCCAGATTAATAACATAAGTCAAACGTGGCCTGAGTAACAGGGAAGTAGGACACCTGGAAAAAATAGGAGACCTGGATATTGCAGATGGATACTGCTCTACAGGAGTATTTCTAAAGTCTTAAAAGCTCTGTGGTCTTTAGAGATTATCAGCCTTAATGATATTGCAAATGTGAGCTTTAAAACAAAAATATTTTGCTCTGTTCAACTTTGGAACGGGTCACCGACTGAGGCTGATGGCTCTTGTACCAGTTATTTAAAGCTGAAAACTGCAAGGAGCTCCAGAGAACAACTGTAGAACAGCGTCTTGGACACCGTATCTTCCTTACTGAAGTTTCTGCTCTGTCCCACAGCAATAGCAGTGTACTCAAGCCATCAGCTTGATACCAGCATTAAGTGATTACCGTGTCATCAGTCAAACTGGTGCCCCATTGAAGGAGACGCATTTCTGGAAATCAAGTATTTGTGAATTTTAATTCCAAAGTAATGAAACACAGTGACTTCTTAGACTGAGGGGAGAACAGAACAGCTCTGCAGCACTGTTCTGCTGCAGGGCTTGCTTTTCAAAACGAAAAAAGATGAAGACAACATTTTGCATGGATTTTGTCCAATTTCTGCAGTGCAGAAGGCATAAGATTTATTATAATTTTTTATTTAAAACCAGAGCCACCCCCAAGTTCTGTCTCTTAAAATAATGTCCTGCTGGAGCTCAACTGTGCAGCACTCTGCCGCCTGCACGGGCCTCGTTTTCTTAAACATGGGAACTGCCATGGCTCCTCTGGGGCCTGCTGCTTCTCCCTGTGGGTGTTTTTGGTCCAATTCCGTACTTTTTTTTCTTTTTTTCCCCTGGCAAAACCCTGTATTTACGCCTCTCTGACTGCTCGGGCACTTAGGGTAAAACCTGGCTGTTCCGTGGGATGCTGCAGTGGATGTCCCACCTCGTTCTGCCCGCTGTTATTTAAATGTGTATGTTTATTGTACATTCAGTGACTGTTATAGTGTTAATAGTCTTGTGCTACCTTGCAGGTGTAAAAATGAAATTAATAAATCTTTTTTAAAAAAAAAAAAAACACTGGTTGCTCTGTTCTCGGGGGGCTCTCATTCCTCTGCTCTGTGGGGATTTGCTGGTGAAACCCGGGGCTTTTAACGAAGTCCCAAGGGGGCACAAGGAGGAAGGGGAAAAAAAAAAAAAAAAAAAAAAAAAAAAGAAAGAAAAAAAGGAAACCTTTCCTCACAGCTTTCCCTTTCCCCCCGCTTTTGGGGCGGCCCCGGGGCAGCGAAGCGCCCAGGCCGCCCAGCGGGCAACACTGCGCATGCGCGGCGCCCTCGGCGGGGC
>VXAV01003448.1:171952-196516 GCA_013399715.1 Alectura lathami
CTTGGCGTGATAAAAGCATCTTAGCTCTGAAATTCTGCCAAAGAACAGAAGGTACACTTGAAGGCTGTTTACTTTGGTTTTGTGAAGCTTGGGATTTACAAAATGTGGGGTGTTTAGCTCTGTGTCCTCTGTACATGAAGATGAGCTTCATATACATATATGAACTCATGCATATACAACCTCAGGAATCTTACACTCTGCTTTGTGTTTTCTTTCATTTGAAGACCTCTTGAAGAGATGAAGCCTTGCCTTGGAGTAAATGAAATCTCTTCCAGTTTCTTTTTCCTTCTTTTGGAGATACTGTTTCTGGAAGGACCTGCTAGTCTCTCTGTGGTGAGGAAACATCCACATATTTAAGAATCTTTGCAGAAAATAAAATTGGAGCTTAGAGTTTTTTATCGCTATGTAACAGAGATATAACCAGTGATGTAAACAGTGCTCTAAATCACCTTAGTGTGTAGGTTCCATATTAACAAGCACAGCTGTTTGGGAGTGCAAATTGCATTCTGTTTTTAACATGTTTCATACAGTTTTGTCTATTGCATACACAAGTCTTTCCATATCTGTTTTAGGCCATGGTTAGATAAATGCAGTGTATTAAGGCCAGTGATGGTAGGAAATTTTTTCCCAATTTTTGATGTCTGTTTTTTGAAATACCATCTTACCAGTACTTGAATCAGGTGATCTTTCTTTATCAATATAAACTTTTTTTTTTTCCCTGGACATGTTCAGCTGTTTTGTTTTCCTCTTCTATTGAAACATTCATAGTTTAAAGCATACAATCTTTAACAGAATGTTTATTTTTCCTTTTCAGCTTGAGGATAAAGTTCTAGACTGGCAATCTTCTCCTGCTAGCGCACTACATAACTGGTTCTCCTTTGCCCCTAACTGGTCTGAACTGGTTTTACCTGCCTTGCAGTATCTGACAGGTGACAGCAGAGGTAAGAATGACTGTTAGAAATACTAATTGTGCTTGTGCCTCAGTTCTAATCAGTGCTGATTTATGTTACAGCTCCAGTCAGTGTTTAATTCATCACTACAGTAAATCATTATATTGTTTACAGTGTTTCTGTTATAGGCTTTGTTTTTTGTTTTGTTTTTTGGATTGTGGTAGACTTCATTTGCATGTCGATGGTAGGTATGGCTCATCTTGATGCTAGTCAATGTGAAACTGAAAGAGGCCCTTTCTCCTATTTAGATAACATGTATCAGGCAGTGTGTTTGAAGCAGGTGCAAAGAGGTTGTGGTTGTCTTTGGAGATGATGGAAAATAAACTAGGTGATGCCCTGAGCAATCCACTGTGAAGCTTTGACCTGGGGCTTGGACCAGCTAAGCTCTACTTGCTCCTTTTAAACTAAGCTGTTCTGTGCTTCAGATTTGCTTAGTCAGAAGTTTTACATGGAGAGACAACATAGATTGTAGTGGTCTTTGCAATATGGGTATTTAATGTACTCCACAATGCTGGTGAACACTATAAATCTCAAGTTTGCTTCAGTGTGAGCCCAGGGCTGGTTACCATAGAGTAACAGATCGTGGTGCCTCAGCCTGAGCCGGATCTCATCTGACAGCCTGTAGATGAAAGGTTCATTATGCTGTTCTGTTCTTTTCTTGGGCTTGCACTGTTACTTGGAGGTGCTAACCTTCCTGTTGGGCAAGTATAAATTTAGAGATGTACCTATGTAATCACTTAAGATGCTTCATCAGTCACTGAGTCTAGCTCAACAGCTTGCATTGCAGCAGTAGATTCGAGGGGTTGCAGTGCTGTGTGATGTTTCTGAAATGCACATCCTTCATTGCAGATGTTCCATCCAGCTTCTCGCCTTTTGTTGAATTCAAGGAAAAAACTCAGCAGTGGAAATTGCTCGGTAACTTGCACTTTTCTAAGATTTCAGCTATGGTAAAGGTCAGTTGTTTTCTCCGGGACTCTACTTTTCAGCTTGCTGCAGCCCAGAGTGAAAGTCCAGCAAAGCTGTAATTTCAGTGGTTAGGCCTTTTCTGTTCTTCTCGCTGAGGTAAAATTTGTTTTACATTCAAGACTTTCACAAGACATTATTTTCAATAGTAGTCAAAGCGAGTAAGGGCACTGAACTTACTTTCTTTATGTTGCTGCCATAATGTTCGTCGCCCTTCAAATTTTTCTGAACGCCTTCATATTTTCCCTTCTGTAGAGCATACTTTCTGATTATTCAGACTAATTTTCAATTATTACAATTACAAACGAATCAAGCTTCTCTGAGGAGCAAGCTGATACTGTTCCAATTTTAAAAACAGGAACCAAGCTGCAAAGTAATAATAAATGTGCCTGGGCTTATACTGAGTGAATTACAGACACCTTGCAATTTTGATTTTAGCTTTAGCAACTGGGCAGAATCTTTTATTCTTAACGATGGTGACTCTTGATCATACTGACAGGCGTAAACTGGCTGAGTTCCGGGGTCAGGAAGGTATTCCTCCAGTCCTTTTTGTAGTCGTTGGTGCAGGTTATGCAGGCACTTGTTTTTGCACAGGGTCTTGTGACTGGCTTTCCTTTGGAAAGTGGGGACTTTGCACTGCAAATGTCAGGTGGCTGTATCTCAAACAATAGATTTGCTGCTATGCCTGGAGCTGAAGCATTGTCCTTCATACAAACATAGGGGATTTATTATGTTTTAGCCCTTTCATGAGCCTGAATGTGTTCAAGTAGTGAAACTGGAGCATCTGTGAGGTATGTAAGATGCCTTGTGACTGGCAATGCATACAGGTTGGGAGGGAGTAGATAATTGCAAAGTTAGAAGCAGCTGGCTTAGCAGCAAATGGTGTTCATTTCCTATGTTTCTTGATTTCTTGGACTAGGTTCTTGCCAAGATCATGAGAAAGAATTGGCAGCACTGTTTCAGCTCTGGTTGGAGACTAAGGACCAGACTTTTTTCAAAGTGAGTCGGAAGAAAATGGTCTTTTAGCAGAACAAAACCTGGCTGGGTTATATCCAACTCTGACATTTCTCTGTTTTTTTGTTAGGAAAATGAAGACAGCTCAGATGCCACGACACCAATTCCCAGAGTGTAAGTACACAATACTGCTTAAAAACTTCTGCAGTATATGCTAAAGCAATGGAGTTTGGTCCTTACACCTCTAAGTCTGAACAGCTGGTTATTTGAAAGAAAAACTTCGCATCATGAGGCAGGAGGGAATTTTTAGTCTGAGTTTATAAATAAAATAACTAAACATTGCAAACTCACCTCAGTTTTCCCTGAGTTCACTTGTTATCCAAGCAGACTTTTAATCTACTGTGTGTCCTGATGACTAGGTTACTTACAGTCCTTGCTTACCTTCAGATAGGTTGTAGAGGGCATTTTAAAGTCTCAATATCTTTAGATATTGAAAGGCTGATGTAAGGTCTCCCTGGAGCCTTCTCCTCTCTTCTTCTTTGGGTTGACTGTGGACTTGTTGCTCAGAACTGATGGTGCTCTTTGTTTCAGAAGGACTGACTACGTAGTCCGACCTAGCACTGGGGAGGAGAAACGTGTGTTTCAGGAGCAGGTAAAAAGAGAATCTTCTGAAGAGTTGGCCATTAAATCCAGAGAATTTGTATGGAATGGGACTTGTATACTCTCCAAAAACTTTGTTAATACAATTAACATGTTTCTTTTGCCTTGAAGTAGGTATTTCAGCCTCAGATAAAACTTGCTAACAGCACAGCCTAACTGCTTACTCCAAAACCACCTGCATTTCCAGTGGGTATTGGGAAAATTGATTGATATTGTTGGCCACATCATTTCTATCTCCTCTGCCATCTCCCAGAAAATGACTTACCTATATTTTTTGTGCAAAAGGCAGAAGAAACGTGTCAATAAGCGCACCCATTCATTTAGTTACCTTATTTGTTGTAGATGAATGTTATGTTGTGTCTTTAGGGCCTGTGGCCTTGCTGGAAGGATGTGTGTATGACAGGGTAAACCCTGGATACATGTGCTGTTGGTGAGGTAGAATAAGCCTTAGAAATCTCTCTTTTGCCAGATGAGAGGAGGACGAAATGGCACATTGCTGCTGGGAGAAAGGGTGTTTGCTGGGCAGAGTGCCTGTCGCTGGCACTTCCGTAGTCTGTGCATCTGCTTAATGGTGAACCTCATGTACAGCACCTGGGCTCTTTGTCTAGGTGGTGCTTTATGTGCTGCTTGAAGCAGTTCGTGATTGTCTTAATCGAAAATAAGCTATACACCAATATTTGAGAATTTAATTAAAAAAGCTATGTGGGGAATAATAGTAACTTAACCTGTACTATAATGTCAGTTACAAGCCCCAAGACTTTGCTGTGTTTCCAGCTAAATTCAGTCATCTTGTTTCAAAACACAGGAACGTTACCGTTACAGCCAGCCCCACAAAGCGTTCACGTTCCGTATGCATGGCTTTGAGTCGGTTGTTGGCCCTGTGAAGGGGGTGTTTGACAAGGAAACGTCTTTAAACAAAGCCCGAGAGCATTCCCTCCTGCGATCGGACAGACCGGCGTATGTCACCATTCTGTCCCTTGGTAAGATGATGGCATCCTCTACCAGTTGGATTTGTTTGTTTGTTTGCTTTTTCAAATAAAAAGGCATCCTTGTTCACCCAAATAATGACATTAGCAATTTACATTATAAAGGGAAAAAGACTGGTGTGACATAAGTGAAGAAGAAATAAATTGTATGAAATAATGATGATGAAATGCTGGGAGCAGGTATTACTAGAAGATGTCTGTATGTTACTTTTCATCTGAGAGAAAATGGGAAATGGAGAGGAGAGTCCAGGAGGCTGGCAGAAGCTGAGGCTGAGATAATTGGAAGTGTAGTGGTTTAATGTTGTGATGAAGTTGGGGCATTGCGTAGTTGAGGGGGTGAGTGCTGGTCCCTGGTTCATCACTCCTGGCTCCAAGCCAGCACAGCTGATGTACTTTAAAATGATTGTAGGTAATCTCTGTTCATACAGTCATCAGAGGCCCTAAGGGGTCATAGAGACTAGATTTTATTGACTAAGTGGGCACTGTAAGAGTGGAAAGCAATGCAGAAACATATCTGAAGTATTTGAATACAGCTGCATCGTTAGGGCTGGAAGTTCAAGCTCTGATTGTCTTTTTCAGTTCGTGATGCTGCTGCTCGCCTCCCTAATGGAGAGGGAACTCGTGCTGAGATCTGCGAGCTGCTTAAAGATTCCCAGTTCCTAGCTCCTGATGTCACAAGTGCCCAAGTAAGTTGGATGTCGTCTCGGAAAATAAACTAGCTTCTCCTAGAAAAACACTGCAGAGACCCAGTCAGTATTCAGTCCCCGTAATTCTTACGCTGCTTTGACTAGAAAATGAGCGCTGTGCTCTTATGGTGAGCTGCTGCAAATCTCCACTGGGTTCTGGATGACAGAAAAACAGCTGGAAAAGCTGCAGAAGTAACACCATGTCACACAGCTGCTCACACTGTAGATTCAGAAACAGTCAGTTCCTGGAGCACTGAGGTTTGATGAAACTCCATTTAATTCAAGAAGTCAAGCAGTGCCCTGTCCTGCAGCGTCTGCTCTCAGTCAGTTCTTGCTGAAATGAAGATTGCTAGCAACTTAGCTCTCATCTTTTGCTGAATGGAGTTGACTTTTCTGTACATGACTTCTGGCTAGCCCAACCTCTGCAACATCTTGTGATTCTATGAATTCTGATTTTCAGGTTAATACTGTTGTTAGTGGTGCTTTGGATCGATTACATTATGAGAAAGACCCTTGTGTGAAATACGATATTGGACGCAAGTTGTGGATCTACCTGCACCGGGACAGGAGTGAGGAAGAGTTTGGTAAGCCCAGTGTGGTGGTATTACCCTGTTCTGTATTTTCAGGATTGAAAATGTCTGTAAATCTCATCCTGTTTTTCACTTGCCATGCTCTTGAGCTTCTTTATTCTAGCTGGATAATGAATATTGATTAGTCAGTCTATCCTTTTTCACTACTCACTTTGCTAATATTATCCCATCAGCACTTAAATACAGTCTTGCAGAGCAGTGTGTTAGTTTGCAGTGAGTATTTGTTAGAAAAATAGCATCCTGTGTACAAGAACTGCAGATGTATGTACATTGATGACTTCAGCACATCTTTGGTTCACCCTTTTTGGGATGATTTTGCTTAGTATTTTTTTTTTTTTGTGCTGTTACATGTCCCTGTGTGCGTCTTTCTTGTCTAAAGACAGAGTTTTGGATGGCCACTTTCTTAATTAAATTTGTGTTCAGGAGCCCTGACCATTAATTTGTATTTGCAGAACGGATCCACCAGGCTCAAGCTGCTGCAGCAAAGGCCAAGAAAGCTCTTCAGCAGAAGCCAAAGCCTCCGGCTAAAATGGTAAATTTCTTTGCACAGGTTTGCACAGATGCTTTTGTGATTGAGGATGAGACAGGGTTTAACTACCTAAAAATTCTGTGTCCATTGAGGCTGATGAAAATTACCACCTATTTATTTCTTCATTTCCTTTTTTAGCTAACAGTTTGTTATGTGTGTGAATGTGAGAGTCTAGTACCAGTGCACAGAATGAAGAAGGAAAGGGGGAGCTTTGCTTCTTCCAGCTTCCACTGTTATCTGTGTTGATCTTGGCAGGAAGGTCAGCAGAATTCTTTTGTGCTCTCTCTGTTAGAAGCGGTCTCTTTAGATCCAGTTTTGAGATTAATCTGTAGCAGAGCGTGTGGAACATGCCTGCTGTTCTCCCTTTTGCTGTGCTGAAGCTGTGAGGATTTGGATGTCCTTCTTCTATTTCTTGGTATTGATACCAAATATCTCTGAAATAGTCACAGCTGGCAAAGTAACCAAGGTGGATATCTGAACGTTATGCTTGTCGCTGCTGGGATGGACTTCTCCCTGAGAACAGGAACAGCCAGACTGGCCAGCCCACTTGTAGCTGCAGTTGAGGAAGGCAGAACTATATTTGTCTGTGATTTCAGGATTTTGCACCACGGCATCATTTGTAACTGTATGGATCTGTTTGAAGTGCTCAGTCCACTCTCCTTACAGTGCAACAACCAAAGCCAGTTTTTGTAAAGATCTTCATGTTTGACTTGTTTTCTCTGCAGAAATCGAGTAACAAGGAGAGTTCTGTGAAGGCACTCTCCAGCAGCACATCAGAGCCCAGTCAGCTGAGCCTTAGTGACTCCAGCATGCCACCGACTCCAGTGACTCCTGTGACACCAACTGCACCAGCATTACCAGCAACACCTATTTCACCCCCACCAGTGTCTGTGGTTAGCAAGAGTGTATCCAGTGCTGGATCAGAGCCAGCAAAGCCCAGCCAGAGGTATGCTCTCCTGTCCTATACATCACTTGTGAATATTACTGGTTGTTTCTCAGTCATCACCTACATCTTTGACATACTGGCTTTATCTTTTCTGTAGTGTTCTTCTGGTATCATCCCCCACCATGCCACAGCTTGGCTCATTGCTTTCCACCACCCAGACTGCACAGACACAGCCTGGGCCACAGCCACCTCCCCCGCGGGTGGTAAGTCACACTGCATCCTCCGGGCTGCCGCAGGTTCGGGTGGTCACCGCCCAGTCCAGCCTCCCCGCTGTGTCCCAGCAAGCGCCAGTGGTAACGCAGCAGCAGCCTACGTCAGTGCCTCAGATCCGTGTTCCAGCTACAGCCGCGCAAAACAAAGTGCTGCCTCAGGTAGGACTGGCCGCGTGGAAATGGTGGAGTAGCTCTGACTGCAGTCTGGAGGTCTCCTAGTATGGTGCACAGGGATTGCTTGCTGTCTTGGAACATGCAGTAACTGCAGGACAGAGCATGCTAACAGTTGTACATAAATACTGTGGAGTGCCTCTCTTTTGTTTTTTTTTGTCCCCATTGCCAGTTTATATGGCACCATTAGTTTGTGTATTACAGTAAAAAGAAAACAAAACAGAATTTGCAAGCTAAGGCATGAGACAAAACCAGTAAGTGTCAGTCTGTTATGGTTGTGTTAGTCTGCTCATAAGCTGCCTCTTTGTCTTGCTATAGGCTGTTATGACTCTACCAGTAAAAGCTCAAACCAGCCCCGTGCAGGTACAAAGACCAGGAGCCTCCATGACAGGACAGACAGGCATCACTGTGACAGGACTGTCTGCAGCACCCAGTCCTGCTGTAAAGCCAGTAACCAGCTCTCCAGGCAGTTCTGCTACAAGCACCTCCTCTACCACAGTCATCCAGAACGTAGCTGGCCAGAATATCATCAAGCAGGTGAGAGAGAGGGAGAGACGAGACAGTAGACTCCATGTCCCAGTTGTTTACCATTTTTGTGACAAATGTGATATGCAGAGGTGAGAAGATAGTGAGAACAATAGTAAGCCGAAAGTCACGAGTTGGTTGACTGCACAGCTTTAGGCAATTGCTGGTTTGCTGTATTTGAGCCCCATTTTCAGGTGCTGGTGAAGAATGTGTTAGCGCAGGCTCTGTAACTCACAGTCTTCAGATGTTGATCTTTTTTTTCACTCATCTTTGGAAAAGAAACCAATTCCAGAGTATTTCATATGGTTTTGTGAACCATATTGCTGTCTAATCAGCAACCAAAACTATTTTCAGCAGTGCAAGGAGCACAAGTGTCCTGCTGAAGTGTCACTTCAATTTTCATAGGAGAAAAGAACATCGAGCAAACGCCAGCCTGTAGGGAAGTTTTACTTTGTCTTACTGCTGCTTGGACTGTGTTCTGGTTTGATTTTTTTTTTTTTTTTTTCCCCTCTGATCTTTTCCAGGTGGCTATCACAGGACAACTTGGCATGAAGACCCAGCCTGGAAGTGGCATCCCCCTTACAGCTACCAATTTTCGGATCCAAGGAAAGGATGTGTTGCGCCTGCCCCCCTCCTCAATCACCACAGATGCGAAGGGTCAGACTGTGCTGCGTATCACCCCGGACATGATGGCCACCCTGGCCAAATCTCAAGTCACTACCGTCAAACTGACTCAGGACCTCTTCACAGCAGCTGCTGGAAGCAGTACTAGTGGGAAGGGCATTTCTGCAACTTTGCATGTGACATCCAATCCTGTCCAGACTGCTGATTCTCCAGCCAAGACTAGCACGGCCACTTCCGCTTCTTCCAGTCCAGCTGGAAGCACAGTGGTTAAAGTGACTCCTGACTTAAAGACTGCAGAGTCAACGAGTTCTGCTTTCAGACTGATGCCGGCTCTGGGCATGACTGTGGCAGATCAGAAGAGCAAAGCCATTACTACAGTGGCATCCACTGAGGCCAAGCCAGCTGCTACCATAAGAATCGTGCAGGGCCTGGGGGTGATGCCACCCAAAGCTGGGCAGACTATTACCGTAGCTACTCATCCTAAGCAAGTACCCTCTTCCTCAGCAGTGAGTGTGCCTGGCACGGTCCATACCTCAGCTGTCTCGTTACCAACCATGAGCGCCACAGTGTCGAAAGCAGTTGCTGTTGCCTCAGGAGCTGCTGGGACTCCCATAACGATAGGCACAGGGGCCACTGCTGTGCGGCAGGTACCTGTCAGCACCACAGTAGTGTCAACATCGCAGGCAGTAAGTAATGCTGAACTTTTTCGGGAGGTGGGGAAGAAAGGGGAATGATGGTTTATTGCTGATGGTTTATTTCTGAAAGCTTCTCTTTACATCCTCAAAAGCGCAAATTAAGCACTGTAGAATGTGAGTCTGCAACTGATTTCATGGTGTTGGAATAGCTTCATGCAGAATGACCAGGAAGCAGTCAGATGTCTGCCTTCCACTAAGTCCCGCTGAGAGACTGAGTGAAATGAACTTGGCTTATCTAAAGTCCAAGCCATTGCAGTTCAACATTTTGCCCCACGCCTCTGAAATATTTTCTTTTGGAATGATGTCGCAAGTAGAAGTGCTTGTTACTTGTATAAACATTTTTACCAAATTCCCAGTTTAATACCGTTTTAATGCCTAAAGCAGAATGTAATGTAAGCTGTATTGTGAAAATTGAATAAGCTAATTGACGTTACCATTGCTTCATAAGGAAAATAATGGGCAGCTGCGATGATCCTTCCCAGAGAATAACTGTGGTGCAAAGATGCGTGGGTTTGCAGGGTTGAGGCGGCTGTGCAGTGAGTGAGATGGAGGTGAATTTTAATTAGCCTGAAACGGAGCACAGATGCCATCAGCAACGCTGCTTTTGGTTTCTACTCCCAGGACTCTGAAAAGCAAGCTGAATGGTAATTGCATGTTGTCAAGCAGTTTCTCTGCTGAACTCCCTGCGGCTCCTCATGTATTCTTCAACTTCTCTAGGGTAAGCTACCAGCACGAATAACCGTGCCTCTGTCAGTGATCAGCCAGCCAGTGAAAGGCAAGAGTGTGGTGACTGCCCCCATCATCAAGGGCAACCTCGGGGCCAAGTGAGTACTTTGCATCTGGTGGTGGTGTTCAGCAACAGGCTGAGGAAGTTCTCTGTTCAGTTCAGCTCCTGGGGATGCAGTGAGCAGAGGGTGGTAGTGACTTGAAGTCTGGTGGGAGGACCATTAACAGCAAGGAACTGAGAGAACGTGGTGTCTGGCAGTGAGAACGCAGCTTTTGTTTAGGTGCCCTGAGATGAGGGTTCTGGCAAATACAGTGAAGAAAATAATGTTATTTGTCTTGAAACCAGCTATTAAACTAGTTCTTTGCTTGAGCAAGAATTAACCTGGTGACATACCTAAAGCTGTAATCTGAGGCCATCTCTCTGGTAAAGAAACCAGTGCATGGTAAACTGCCTCAGTGCACATTCCTCTGGCGTTCAGGTATTGCAGTCTTTCTGTTTATTCTTCCATGAATTCTAGTAGTGTCTCCCTTAGTTAATATTTCAAGGCAGAACATTGTGTGCTCAGCTATTTTCTGCATTCCCTGGGAAGTGTTCAGGTCTGATCAGACTAGTCCAGTAACAAATGCAGTTCAGAGCTAACAGGGTTTAATTCATTTGATAAGGTAATTCTCTCTGATTGTGAGGAATGTTGACATAAATACACTGGTGTATTTGCCATTGTTGTGAAACAAAAAGAATCAAAAATCATTAGTAAGTTATCTAAGTAATTTAATCTCCCAGCAACTGAAGAACTATTTGTGAAAGATCTAGCCCGCTGTGCTGTTTATTGACCTTTCAACAATTCTCTTTCCTTAGCATCAGTGGATTAGGTAGAAATATCATCCTGACTACGATGCCAGCAGGGACAAAACTGATTGCTGGGAACAAACCAGTGAGTTTTCTGACTGCACAGCAACTGCAGCAGCTGCAGCAGCAAGGCCAGGCCACGCAGGTAGGCATGCAGAATAATTCTCTTACTTGCTTTTTGATTATTTAAGAGCTTCATGAGGACTTTACATATGATAGATGGGTTTCCCTAAAAAGTACAGGTGCACAGCTTGTCTGTAGTGTCTGCGTTAAGTTTGTGCACCGCATCATTTCCTTTAGCTACGGTTTTTAAAAGTTTTTAAAGTACTGATAGTGTAATGAATGTAGAACCAGAAGTCCCGTCAGGAAACATTTCAGACTGATTGACGGGTTATTTCTGTGCGCTTGACTTTTTTTTGTAGTGCTTTCCACTTCTGCCTCTGCAGGCCACCATTTCTTGAAGAAATGGCATTGCTTCTTTGTGTAACCATTTTCCTGTCTGGAAACTTAAGTGTTCTGATACTCTAGAAAAGTGATCTTCATCGAGTGCTGTTAGTAACAAGTCTTTAGAAGTGAAGTATCCAATGGATCCAAGTCCTTCTTCAGAAAACTCGTAATAGCAGCTGACACACAGGTTTTTATTCAAGCTATATTTTAGTTATTCCTCTCTAATCTTGAGATCTCTTGCCACCCTCCCACAGGAATAGTGGATGGAGTGATCTCGTGCCTTATTCTGCTCTTCATACATTCTGCTGCTTGGTCTTGTTGACATAACTGAATTTTTGTTGGCAGCAGAAGCAGATCATTTGCCAAGGTGATGCAAGCGCTGTGTGTCAGCAGGTTGTTCTTGACATGAGTTGAATCTTTTTCTTTCCATTTCAAACAGGTGCGAATTCAAACAGTACCAGCCTCCCATCTGCAGCAGGGAACGGTGTCTGGCTCAACTAAAGCAGTTTCCACTGTCGTTGTGACAACAGCTCCATCTCCGAAACAGACCCAAGATCAGCTGTGAACACTGGTTTGAAAACAGATTGCTTTCCAAGAACACCCCTGAACCCGTTGTCATCGTCCATCCAGCCATCCAAGGCTACCTAGCACAGTTGTGGTCAGGGGCTGGACTGGACCCTGTCATGTGCAACACACGTTGCTTGTCTGGAGTCAGCATTGTGATGTCTAGGTAGAAATTCCACATCAAAAATGCTGTACCTGTAAAACAAAATGTTTCAGTCCAGAGCTGTAAAGCCAAATTCTTTGGCATTCAGCATTTAAGAAATGTCTTCCTTTTCTTTGCTCTCTTCCCATCCAAAGGTCTTTCTAAAAAGGCCACCTGTCATTTCTGTGCATTTTGGGTTGTAGACAGAGCAGTTTTGGGTCTTCCTTAACCAGCAGTCTTGCTTGGAAGAGGTGACTCATTGGCTTCTGAAAGCCATGAAGAAGACGCATCCTTTTGGTGGAGTCTGGCTGTCACTAATTCAATGTAGCTGACTTAGGATTGTGGCTCGGATGCCAGAGTTGTTTGTAACATAGCCTGGAGGTAGATCCCTAACACATTCAGTGTACTATTTATATAGAGACTTCTGAAATACCTCCCCTATCTCTCTGGGCTCAAACTTCTTGTTGAGCAGATACCACTTCCATGTCAAAGCTCTGTTAAGGGCAGTACAAGGGCAGTATGAGAGTCNCGATGCAAAAAGCCATTGTGTGAACAAGTCTATCAACAAATGAGAATATACTGGACAGGAAGAAGAAGGTGTTCACCAGAAGCATCCTCCTTTGGTTTTCCTCAACAAATCTATTAACAGTCAAAAAAGACTAGCTTGTTTTAAAAGTTTGGAATATGTTTTCAAATATACCCCCATCTTTAGTCTCTTGGACTCAGAAGTATTCTAACCTACGATTCTGGCCTTCGGTTTGGTTTTATCTTTACAATTTTTTTTTCTCTTTATAAATTTGTTTGAATTTTGCACATACTGGAGATGAGTTCATTGCTGTTCTGACATGACCTTGAAGCTTTCCCAGAATGGGATCAGAAGAAATGTTGGACTACAAGAAGAATAAAAAAAAAATGCAGAAAGCCTTACACATCTCTGCCATCTCCTTTCAGTTTTGTACAGCTTGTTGTTCTGTGTACGATTGTCTGGCTTGCCAAGGGCTAATAGATTGTCTATCTTCCTTTTTAAGATGATTCTTCCTAACGTGGTTTCTCTTGTGGTCTTTTTTTTTTTAAACGTGGTTTGCTCTGAGTTGCATATTATTGAATATAATATATTTAAAGATCCAGGTCTTACAGTTCAGTGCTCTCCAGTGCCAGTGGAACTTCATGACAGAAACCTCAGCTGAAGCTATGTGTTGCTGTTCAGACTGGCTGCACCCGAGCAGAACAAACTCTGCTGCTGAGCTGCAGGCAGGGTGTGTCAGTCTTCCTGTACAGCAGCTAACCTGCTTAAGGGTGAGTTGGAGGAAACTGGGTATTTAAATTAAAAAAAAAAAAAAGTGGCTAGCTGCAAGTATTGAATACGCATGACATGTCAATACACCATTTTAAAACAAGGACTTGAATTACAGTTTATATGCCACAGCAACGGAATTTGGAGTGGTAGCAACTTCCTGAGCACCTGTCCCACTCTGTCAATTTGTGCACCTCGAGCACCGTAAGTGTGACAAACAAGTAGACAGCCAGAAGGCTGTGGGCTGGAAGGTAGGTGAGGACATTCTCAGGTCCTTTTACAAATCCTGTTTGTTGTGAAATTAAAAACGAGAAGTGGAAGAGATGACAACTTTATTGCTTCTGTGAAAGAGCCTCTGAATGTAAAGCATTATCAAGATAATCCTGCTCTGTTCTATTCATAACTAATAAGGTTCTTCACTGTCAAAACTTGCAGTCAAGTGCTGAAAGAAGATTACGGAGTGAAGCACCTTAAATTTCTGTGAATCCTCTTGCAAGCAACCATGTTAACTTGTCTCTGGGCACAAGGCTTTGGCAGTATTAACAAAATCAACTCATCTAATTGAGTTTACTGTGTCCCGGATGTCGTTGGTGCTGCTGACTTTGTAGAGTGTTGCTGTTCAGATCATCACCGTCTCCTTTCTTCTATAACTATCCTTGCTAAACTGCTCGCCTACCTGAGCTACCTCTGCATGCATGACTGCTTGCCTGAAGCCCATTCTCTTTGCTTTTGAAGCCTGTGATCTTTGGGGAGAGAGCACCAGTCACTGTGTGCATTTCTTACGCTGAAGAGCTACATGCTGGATTGAATAGTACACCAGCATTCAGGAACAAAGTGCAGCCTGTTCTCTGGTTCAGCTGCCACCCGTCTGATGCTCCCACTCTGGCTGAAAAATAACCCTTATGCTACTGCAAGTAAAGAGCTTTTTTTTTTTTTTTAATATATAAAAATAACGTTTAATTTCTACACAATGTGCAGAGAGGGGCTCAAGTAAGTTTTTTTTGGCGTATGCTAGGGCTGGATGAGGGGATATTTAAACTAGGCTTGTTCCAGATGGTGTTTGCTCCTGTGTCCCCTTGCACTGGGAACTAAAAGCTGTTCCAGATGAGCACTGCAGAGCTGCACACAGGAGCACATATGCAGGGGTAAAAGGCCGAGAGAAAACACTGTGCTGACAGTACTCATTTTCCAACTGTTTGTCCTGCAAGGCCTGAAACTGAAAGGACTTTCCAATCTGATACATCCCTGGCCATTACCTTTATAATTAAGAAATGGGATTACAGCCTGTTTCCCTCACAGTGAGATCCCCACTGGAGTTATGCAAGAGCCTTTATTGTTTCTTAAGAGCTGTGGGACAGGTGTTTATTTCCACCAAAAGAATATCATGTAATCATTGCTTACCAGGACTGAGTGTGCTGCAAAAACTGCCACAGGCTCCAACCTTTAACAGCTGCTTCATTTTTATTCAAATTGCGGGGAAAATCTGTATTTATCTACCTCAGTGAGATGCTCTCATAACCTAATGAACTCTCCTAGGGGTTACTTCAAGTGTTCCTTTTGAAAAACAAATAATTAACAGCAACCTGCCTATTTTTAACAGTTGTTCTTCATTTTCCAACTGTCCTGAAGTCATTGGCATGGTTTTTAGGTAAATCCAGAAACCTTGTCACTTATTTTTGCCATGGCAAAACTGAACCATAGACACTAGAACAAAGCAGTAACAGACTCAGGCTGCCTGACCTGAGTTCGGCCCCCGGTGCCTGACTTCAGAGCCCCTTTGGCTCACAGCACACTCTGCTGGCAGTCTGATCTTCAGACTGCTCCCCCACAGCCTGAACCACAGCAGCTTGTTACAGAGCGGGCAGAGCTACAGGGAAAGGAGAATGAGCTGCTTTGTCCTCGGTGGACACAAGGAGGCTGCCTCAAACGAAGATGTATTTTAATACTCTGGTTGCTGGGTAGCAGCCAGCTCACCTCAACCTGTCCCTTCGTTGGATCATTGTTGTGTAGGTTCGATGTGCTGTAAATCAAACGGCATCTGTACTGCCGCGCTGGGCCGATCAGTGGCGGCTCAATGCGTCATTGACTCCGCTGGATGCTCACATCCAAGTGCAGCTGTAGGAATTTACCTTTTGCCACCAGAAGAGTGGTTAAACATTAACACTGTCCTCTGCTTTTGTCTTCAGTAACTCAGAAAAGAAGAGAAGTACTGTGTTTTACTGGTTGCTTTGCTTCTTGAGGTGCTCCCTGGGGGCTTTCAATAACTTCTGTGAGCCAAGCAGTGTGTTTTGGAACTTGGCATCTGTTTACCTTGTATTTCCAGCTGTGCTGAGTTGTTGACCTGGTGCCTCATGTGCTAAAAGCTTCAGGGTGGCATTGCTGTGATGCAACTTGTGAATACAACCCTATTATGGTCATTTGATGGGAGTTCTGTGAATGTGTATGGAAGTACTGGGTCATTCTTGCAAGCCACTGATACCATTTCTCCCACCGTGCTGCTCAGTGTCCAGGCCTGCTGCACACCAGGAAGTGATGGGATAGCTGGGGATAACAAGAAGTAGAATAACTGTCTGCCAGCCGAAGCAGGTGGTAATCAATATGGAAAGTGTCGTGTGGATGGACAATCTACTTTGTAGTTTTGAGTCTGGGCTTCGTTAGCGCTCCAGCGTTTTGTATTGGTACAGCGTCTCTCCCAGTCTTTGTCAGGCTGCTGCCAGGAGGTGTGGAAGAGATGTGGCGTCTGTTCGCAGAGGAGAAGTTTTGCAGTCTGGAGATGGTGGGCTGGATTCATCTTTCTTAACTTGTACATTGAACTTCTAGATGCAGAAATTTGAATTACCACTGACGGAGACCTCCAGAGGCAAATCCATCTGACTGCCCCCAGATTCTTGTAGGATGAATCACTCTCTGGATAGAACTGTTTTTTTTCCATGGACTATAAAGATAATTCTGGATGACTAGCTCGGATTTGGGCCTTTAAACATTTAGAGATGATGCATCTTATGTAAATTGACCCATCCAAGAGTATGTGGGAAGACTGTGGTAGAACTGAGTATTAAACTCCGGTCTTTCAGATTCCATTTAGTTTTATTGTTAAATTACTCTGCTTTGCCCTGAGGCATGAGCCTGTCAACTGACCGAGCTCTTAAAGTTTTAGAGTTTGAATTTTTCCCAAAACAATGTAAACACTTTGCCTTTAAAATGATCTGACATTTGCTTTCCCACAAGTCCAGCAGAGTTGTTATCTGTGTACCGTGATAGAGCACTGCAATTCTCATGCATCTTTTAAAGTACTGATTTCATTTCATTTGTAATTGCTGTCAGCAATTCCCAGTTTGAGCATGGATTCATCATGTATGTGGTGTCCTATATTGAAGTTTAAAAACTGATAAATCAGAGGTAAGAACCAATCTGTACACTAAGTACGTTCTAGAAGTATGCTTGGTAAGCCTTGCATCTGTGTCTTGTAACGCCAGTTTCTGTCACTGGCCCTCAGTTTGCAAGATGTGGGGCAAAGTAACTCACCTTCCAGAACCAAGATCCTTGAAGGAGAAACATGCTGGTCTTTAATAGCTCCAGGTCCAGGCAGTTTCGCATCAACACTTGAAGCACAAGGTGTCCCCAAATACAGGAGGGGGCACTGGTAAGTGTTGATCCAGAGCAAGTCTGTCACGGCCTTGAAAGCAGAAGAGCACACCTGCTGAAGGTCCCACTGTTTTACCTGCTGTGCTGATGCTGCATACAGAGTTAATAAGGAAGGACCTGGAAGCAAGGACCTGAAAAGATGCTGGCATTGTTTGGAACGGGGTAAGTGACTTTCATGTGTCATTCTGAATGAATTTTCAGCAATGGAAAAACTTTTCAGTTTGTCCTTGGGGAAGCAGTGGTTAGTTGGCATTTATGAGACAGAGGGGAACACTACGAACAAAAATATGCTTGATTACTTAAAAGACGGACTTGCACTGAGCACTTCTAGACCGCTTAAGCAAGCTGCCTGAAAGCCAGCGGTGAGAACTCTTTCTTCCCTGTCTTCTGTGTTCTCAGTTACACAGTGAAAATACGAGTACAGGCAGACAGTGCAAAGCCCCTGAGTCACTGCAGCTTCGTGAATTACTGATCTCTCTTTGCACTGCCTTCCAGTGTAAGGAAATAAGTTCCGCTTCATAGCTGGGGTGGCCTGAGTGTATGTAGTTTAAAAGACACGCAATAAGTTGGTAAGCTGTGATTTGCTTTTAAAAATGTTGCTGTAACAAAAGAGCTCTTCCAGCTTCCGTTGTCGTGTAGTAGCTACAAAGCTGTGTTAAAGCTGGTGAAAAGCAGAGAGCGACGGTTATCTTTTCTGTCAGTCTTATTGTCAGTGTTGTACGTGGTTGCACAGGATGCTGTTAACAAAAATCATAGGCTTAACTGCTGTTGTTCCAAACATGCTCTAGGACTGCTGGGCACACTGGAACATGTTGATACAAAGCTTAGGACTCCCTAAAAAGCCTTGAGTGCTTCCCTGTCACAAAAATAACACCCTATTCCTTTGAAAGGCAACACAAAGGCCTGGTCTGTGACCAAGAGAGAGAGCCCACGATCAGAGGGGTGAGTCCTGCTAGAGCAGGAGCACCGTTGAACAGGCTCACCCAGCTGCTGTCCTTCTGACTGCAGTGATGCAAGCTGACTCCCACAGGAATAAACTGCCCAGCCAAAAAGGCTGACCAAAGACACAGGCAGCCAAGGGAAGGGAAGAACAGCTTTGCTGTCTGTGGTAGGCCAGGCCCTTACAGTTAGTATCTCTTTGAAAACAAATACATGTACTTGGGAAGAAAAGCAGGTGATGGGTTGGTTGTCTCAACTCTGCAAATACCTGTCAAGCTTTCTGTAGCTACAAGGCAGATATATCTACTTAAAGCTTATAGGAAGTATAAAAACGCTGGCCAAAATTCCAGGACATTTGAGTTTTCCCTATCTCTGATTTCAGTTTGCTAGGCAAGTGTTTCCTAGACTGGCTGGAACACGCAGAAGTACTAGCAGGAGAAGAAATGCTGTTTTAGGTCACATCTCTCCATTGTCAAGGCCATTTTTTCTGCCTGTTTTCTGTGACACAGCTAGCATGATGAAAAAGGAAGCTACTGGTGGGTTTTGACACATGCAGAGAGCCAGGGAACTCCTTGATAAGCTATCTCTTCTGTTATGGTTGTTTAAGGTCATTTGGCTGCTTTTCCTTAATTTGAAACATGTGTTTGGATTACAACACACTAAAAAGTCCCAGGAAATGTCTGCTTTCTGTGACCTGCAGGACTGATGTGTTGTGTGGAGGGACGATTCAGGTTAGGAATCAGCACCAGCAAAGCTGCACATCCCAGTTTAGGTTGGCTGTCCAGCATATAGCAGAGCTGCGCCAAGAATTCTTTGGAAGATTTGGGCCAAGCTTCCATGCTGGGAGGCAGTGCTAAGCAAACAGACTTCAGCAAAGGCCTGGGTGTTTCTTAAGCAGACGATTCACAATAAAACATCCACCTGTTCTGATTCAGTACAGTGCAAAAAGAGGATAATTGCCTGTATTCGTTGCTGCTCAAGTTTTGTAATTATTACTGTGCAGTCAAAAATATATGTTAGTGCAGCTGAATCAGCACCCTCTGGCCTAGGGGAGGGATAGCACTGGAAAGTTAAAAAGAGAATTACTGGACTTAATCCCAGCTACTCATCAATACTATTGCACGAGGAAGCTGTCATACAGCAGGGTCACCTGCATCATGCTTATATACACAGATATACACATGGGACATATGTAATAAAGCAACTCCTGATGATACATACCTCTGTGCTAGGAGTGCCCTCACACCCAGTCCTGTCAGTCAGCAGTTTACCGCAGCAAAGTTCCCTTTCTCCGTCTTGCTGTGTGGTTCAGGTTGACGGCAAACAGCTGCTGTTTTCCACTGTTCCCCTGGCTGTACCAGGCTCCTTTGAGCAATTTAAACTCTTCCAGCTTGTCTGGGACGGTGCCAGCCTGTGGTCTCACCAAAACACAAACGAGATGGTATCTCAATTCTGTTAGTCTAAATCGTGCACGGAACAGGACAGAAATGAGGGTGAGGGTTGCTTCTGCTCTTACACAACAGGTGCATTATTCTTTAAGCCAGGTGTGGTCACCCATTTCGCTGCATGGCCTAGGTGGAAATGCTGAGACCAGTGGTTCTTTTCTTTGGTAGCCAAGGGCTAGTCCTCCTACAGTCTCAGGCAACTTTCTATAGGTACAAAGGGTATGCTTCTCCTTCATGCAACTGCATTGAAATGTTTGCTGTATCTTTATGCCGTAATCCTACTGATTCTCCGTTTGTCAGTATAGTTTTTCAAGGAGAAGTAACTAAAGAGATTACTTTGTTGTGAGAGCACAAGTCAAAAAAACCTGAAGCAAATACCAGAAGTAACCTGTGCCCTACAGAGAAAGCAAAGAGACCCAGCCTGCTTGTAGGCAGGTCATATTTCAGATCTTAATTGTGTTTAGAAATCTGCTCTCTCTGCCACTGTACTTTGCACTGCTGCCTCCTGTTGTGAAATGCTGCAAATGCTAGACACTCTCTCACAATGCGTTTTCCTTAGCAGCAGGATCTGCACAGCCCTTTTGCAGGCAAAACTTCCCTGTGGATGCTGCAGAGCTGCCTTGTGCTGGGGCTCAGACAAGTGACAATTCAGATGCCACCCAGGAGATTTATCACGTGACGTGAAAGCAGCCCCGTCATCCAGCAGTGTAAGGTACGGAGCCTCTTCCTTCAGTGTCCTCACACTCCCATGGCAGAGGTTCATCCTCACCAAGGCTGCCATTGCTGCCCACCCTGGAACAAGGTATTTTTTAATTTTCTGCTGTGTAGAAATGGTTTGTGTGTGTTGGAGGAGAACTGCTGCCGCTCAGTGGGTTTCCAAGACCCATCTCATGCTTAGCAGTGGCTTCCAGCTCCTGCTGAGCTTGGAGAGCCCTACGGCAGCTCTCTTGTTCAGGCTGCTGTTCCCCTATATTAAAGGATCTGCTTCTGTTTGTGGAAGTCACCTTGTCCTTCCCAGGATGCCCACACCAATATTCTTGTTCTGCTTCTGCTCCTGCATCACTAAACAGAAAGTAATGCTAGAACAGATTGTCCTGGGAGGAGGGGAGACAGACAAGCACTGTGCACAGTAATCTTACCTTTGAGGTGGAGAATGGGCTAGAGCAGATCGAAAACCAGATCTATCCAGCAGCGTGTTTCATCCACCTGATGCCTCATCCTGGAGAGTACCAGCAGTTTCTAGGAGAGCATGTATTGCTTCTCACCTTTGGCAGACTGAACTCTGTGGGTGAGTTCACGCCAGATTTCCTGCGTTAGGGTGGGCCTGTTGACAGCACATGCAGTCTCACAACACCCCACTAGAGGGATAACTGGAAGAACGTCAGTCGGTGTGTTTGAAAGTCTGCAGCAGCTGGACCATGAAAACCTGCAAAATAAAATAAATAAATAAATAAAAATTTATATTAATAAATAAAATAATAAAATAAAATAAAATAAACTATAATCTGTATACCACATCCTACACCAGTGAGGGAAATAAGAGGAATAAGTGAAAAGCCAAACTGTGCCTTTTTTTTTTTTTTTTTTTTCNGTTGTGAACAGCTGAGGTAACACCCACACAAACTCTGAACTTTTATTTTCTACAGAAAATAAAGAGGCAAGGCAGGTGAGCACAGGTTAGATCTGCTTGTTCACAATAAAGCCAAGAGAAATGTGTGATTCCGAAGGGTTGTCTGCATCTCCCTCAGTTCTTACTCACTCACAGATCGTCAGGCAGACAGGACCTTAACTGACTTTGGATCTTGGGCGTGCCCCAGTGTTAAGCTGCATTTCAAAACATGAAGTGCCAGAAACCTGGCAGTCAAGCTTGTCCACTCTGTTGCCCTTACAGTTTGGCTGGCAAACACTGCTGTTACTGATTCAGAGCTCACCAAAGAGGTTCTGCTTTCACAAGCCATGGCAGTGCTCAAGAAGGGCCTAGCAAAATTGTAGAGTCCTGGCAGCAAGCTTACATCCTGTGATACATTTCCTAGCCCTTTAGAATCCTTGCCACACAACTGTCAGGTGGCTGGTACACAAGAAATCATCCTCCTTAATTTTGAAAGTGTGTCTCAGACCTGCCTGGGGTGTGCTGGAGAGCTGAGGGTGGGCTTTCTCACTGCAAGCTGGCTGCATGCTGCCGCATCCTTTGTTCACTGCCCATGCCCATACCTTCCACAGGATGGAGCTGGTCTCTAGTGCCAGCCTTCATGGTCTCAGGAAAGCGCCAAGTGCTAAAGAAGGTGAAAGTGGCGAGTATTACTGATGTGAGGGGCAAAGCTGCTTGTGATCCCTGTCAAACTTACGTTTTGGAGCAGAAGTCTTGCTCCACAGCTCTTCAAAGAAACATTTGAGATCAAAGGATAAGTTCTGTCCCAATCCAACAGAAATCCTTGAACAGCTTTCTGAAAAGTAGCTCCCCAGCTCAGCTCTGCCTTCGTAGCATCGTGGGCAGATGAGGACAGCTCGCTGCCCTTCTACAGGTCCCATCCTCCAAAGTCAGTAATTGTTCTCTTTGCATTACAGATGGAGAGGCTGAATCACGCCGAGACAGCTTGCTTCAGGTCTGAAAGCAGGAAGAGCCGTCCCTGTCCCTGTGGAAACAGTCAGTGTTCACCAGGAGATCAAGCTCCTGTGCTCTCCAGGGGGCTGCTGGTTCAGCTGGAAACCGCAGTGCTTGTGGGTGACGTTTTCCTCTCCTCCCACTGAATCAGCCTTTTATTTACCCATTGGAATGCAAAGTAATAGAACACCCTGTGAGTTTTATCTCTCTCCCAATCTTTTGTATCGCTGTCTAAGTTGCCAGACCGGATTGGAAGTTTTAGCTGCAGACGCTTGTGGGGTGGTTTCAGGGTTGTCTGGCAGGAATCTGGGTGGGAGGGCACTGCTGGTGAAATTTGAATTTGGGAGTCACAGTGAGAACAGAACCCTTGAGACGCTGCAGTGAGGAAAACTCTTTGTCACTGACCGATTGAACCTAGCCCTTCACTGGTGTGGCTATGTGGATGGATGGTGCTCCTTTGTGGAGCTAGAGCCACTGGAAACTGCCTCCACCAGAAGACGTTTCCCCCGCAGGCAGCCTGCCTTCGCTCCTTGTGTAAGCAGCTATGTTTTCCTCTTTTCCCTGCATGGCATTTCCAGGGCTGGGAGCTGACGTGGAAGTATTCTGCCTGTTGAGGTGGTGTTTGCTGCTCCAGCAGCTAATCCCTGTCTCCTTTGGGACTCTCCTGGAGGCTGAGCTTGCTGTGGTGTAACTCTTGCAACTTGTGTACAGTTATAACAAAGACTTGTTTCTCGGAGTTTCAGTTGTACCTAAAGCAAGCGATATCCTTCTTCCTAAAGGTGTATTAAACCTCGACCTTTTGCTCTCATACTGCTGTTGTGGCCATACTGATAAAAAGAGAGGAGACTAGGTGGAAGGGGTGACAGCTTTTATTGAATGAACTGGAATAAGTGGGCAGAAATGGAGGCTTTGGTTGTTGCTGACTGCTACCATTGCGAGTGACTAATTTGCTCGATCCTTCTGCTTCAATTACATATTTCTTAATAGTGGAGACAGACTTGCTGGCTCAGCATCCTTCAGTCAGACTAGAGGGACACATGGAATGACTGCTAGTACAAAAGCACGTGGCAGATTGCTTTTTGAGAATTGCTGCTTTGTTGTTTTGGGTCTGTACAGTGGTCAGAAGGAGGGGGCCATCGTCTGCTGTGATGACTTAGCCATTCTTTCAACACAACCACTAAATAAATCGCTGTGCTGCAGCAGTGAAGAAGCAGGAATCCTATCATTTAGGGCTCTGAACTGACTGCCTCCCAGCTACATCATATTTTACGTTTAGCATATGTATTGCTTTCTTGTTTTCCCAGCAGTGATTGCATCCCCTTGTTCAAAGAGCCATCGGGGGTTAATGAATTAGTTTGTAAAATGTCAGTGGCTTGAAAGACAGGAAGCGCTGAGGGTTCACAGCTCTGTGTGAAACCAAGAGGTGCTGCCGATCTTTGCAAGAGACACCTTAGGCCTCAAAGAGTGAGTCTGCGCCTCGCCCTCATCAGCCACATCCCAGAGCACCCTGTTTTCTTGGCACCTGCCTGGAGGAGATTAATTGATATGCAGAAGAGGAGGAGAAATCTGCAGAAACGAAGAGCAGTGGTTCAGCTCGGAGTAGCTGCTTTGTATCTAAAATATGCTGTTTCACTGGGGTATTAAATCGGACTGGAGCACCTGTAGTCAGCCAGGGAGGGAGTGGCTGTAAAACTGGGGCGCAGGGCTGGGCATCAGGAGAGGGCTGAGAGCAGCTCTTGGCATCAGCCGGCCGTGTAGTTTCTGCAGGCTGACTAACAAAGCCACCTTTTGAAGGGGAATACCTGAAATCTGGAGATACTTCCTGCTGTGCGGTGCTCAGCAGGTGAATGGGATTCTGGCAGCTGGTGATGGAGCTGGGAAAGCAGTGGCAGGAACATTTCTGTAGGAGCACAGGAGTTATTTTTTTCACCTGGAGAGAAAACAGCAGGATCAGAGACCAGGCATCATCTCTTTTTCCCCAGGGAGACACCTGCAAAAGGGACAGGAAACTTGCGCTCTGCAGGAGACATTGTAGAGCAAGGGCAAACAAAGGTAACCCAGCAGGCATCTCCCTGCGGCACTGTGAATCAGCCTACAACTTCTGTTACAGCAAAACCAGAGTTCTGGCCAATGTGAGTGTTTGGGTGCGGAAAAAATCAGTTTCAGGGCTGGAGGCAGCTGGTGTGAAGGATGGCCAGTTCGGACTCTGGCAGGCAAATTGCTCGCTGGTATTAGGCTGTCACATCTAACACAGAGAAAGAAAGAACTTGTTGAAGGGAGATGGTGTTGGTGTCTTTAGTCCGCTCCCCGCAGCCTCCGCTCTCCACAGGCGGCTGGGGCACAGCAGCAGCAGCAGCAGCCCGGGCTTCAGGCCGCGCTCAGGGCCGGCGGGCAGCGGGCGGACCCCGCACAGGGGGCACAC
>VXAV01003448.1:196700-213936 GCA_013399715.1 Alectura lathami
GGGCCGGGGCCGGGCGGCTCGGAGCCGCCGCTGCCGCCCTGGGCTGAGGAGCTGTGTGCCGGGGGTGAGGGCAGGGCAGCGGGCAGGGAGGAGGGGGAAGCGGGCAGCACCTGCAGGTGCTGGATGCGGTCGGCGTCGGGGTTAAAGCGGTTCGGATCGGCGGCGATTTCGGCTCGGAGCACGCCGCGGTGGCACAGGTGAAGTGCAGGGGGGCGAGCTGAACTGGCTGCCCCGAGTGGATCGGGGGTGTTTAGCAACAAACCCAGCTAAACCAGCTGGAGTCGGCAGCAGCGCTCGCTTCGGCCGACGGCTTTGGGGCTGAATTAACCGGTGAATTATCTCTGTGCTTGGGCAGTGAGCGGGTTTACGCCGCTGTCTTTGCCTTTGGAGAAGAGCAAGGGGTCGGGCAGGGGCAGCGGGCCGCGTCGCGTTTTGGGGCAGTGCGTCCAGAGCTCGCTCGCTGCCACCGAGCTGTGCCAAAGCTGAACTCTCGCGTTAAAGCGTGACTGTCGCCTTCCCTTCCTCACCCGTTTGGCGTAGGGCTCTGAGGCCAGCGCTTAGCGGTTGTTATCTTTAGCACCGACGAGAACGCCAGCCTGCAGCAGGGAAAGCAGGTGGCCTTGCCTCCAGCCCTGTGTGCGGGGCCGCAGGCGCTGCCAGAGCAGGACGGAGCCGCTGGCAGTGCCGCCGCGCTGGGCAGGGGCCGTGTGCCCTGCCGGGGCTGGCACAGCTGTGCCAAGCGTGGGTTGTTCTCCTGGAAGAAGGCCGTGCTGCGTCCTCACGCCCTGCTCTGGTCTGCGAGGTCTCGCCGTGCAGACGAATGCTGCGAGCAGTTCGTCCTTTGTGGCCCCGCTGTTGTTGGGCTTGGCCCTAGCGCTATGGCGGTGGGGCGAGTGGGGGTGTTTTGCAGGGACTGCGCTTCCTCCTGGGAGCTTTTGCAGCCCTGGGGTGCAGTGCGAGGGGAAGCTAATCCTCGGCCTCAGAGAGGTGCAGAGCTTTTCTCTCGGGTAGTGCAAGTGGCGGTGGGCGAGCTGCTGCTCGGGCCAGTTTTGCTGCTCTTCTTGCCAAAGGCAAACAGGAATAAGGAAGGCACGTCGAGAAAGAGGCTGAGGTTGATCGAAAGTGCGTGAGACCTTTGCTCTGTAAACAAAAGATCACTTTGTAAAACTGTTGAGGGAGCAGGGAGGGCGATATTGAGGGCCTGACTGCGGGGAACGGATCAGACCAAAGGTTCTCGCCTTGCCCAGGGGAGAATACACCGCTTCCATCCAAAGGCCACCAGGTCGAGCCTTACAAATGGGTGTGCGGTGATACCCAGCTTGGGCAGAGGAGAGAGCAGCTCGTAGGGGTGGGTTTGCTAGAAGAAGGCTGTGTCTGGTAGGAGATTCTGGTATTTCCCCTGCTGCTGACCCCAGGCATTCAAATGTCTTGGCCCAGATCCACCTCGAGACTGTAAGAGTCAGTAGAGAGTGTGGGCGAAATGCAGGGATGAGCTTAGGACGTTTCGTGAGGTCTGGAGCACAGCTGTTCTCGTTAGGCTCCTTTTTGTTGTTGGGACAGTGCTCTGCACCAGGGGAGATTTAGGAGTGTTTTAAATAAGCTGTTTAAATCTGTGGCCTGCTTCTCTTCCGGCCTTTGGAAATAAGCGTGTTGTAGGGAGGAATTTCAAGGCTCATAGCTATATGTATCAGACCTAGCAGGCAGCTGTAATTCCCACTTCTCAAGAATTACAAAGCCTTACATGGAACAATCTTTGCTGCAGCAGAAACACAAATAAATGTGGTCACTTGTGCGAGCCGCTGTGCTGCATGACATAGCTGCGTTGATAAGCCTGATGCGGGGCAGCAAGCTGTGCTGTCCTGTGCAAACATTAACTTAGTTTCTTCTGCAATTAACCTAAAGGAGTTCAGTTTCTCGTGTGACTCAGGATGGTCACAAGACAATTGAATGCTACGGAGACTTGGCTGGAAATCTGTGTGTGCAGTAGGCGTGTGGCTTGCATCTTTCACTGTTGCTCTCGCCCTCTGCCTGGAAGTTGGACGGTCTGTAGGACTCTGTCCAGTATTTCCTGATCCATATTCCTCCTCAGTTCAGGTGCCACCATTTTATAGAGCAATTGCCCTTAATAAGGAACTACTCAAAAAAAAAAATAAAACAACGATAAAGTGTTGACAGTGCTTAACTGCCGGTATTGGGGCAACACAGCGTGACTATGCCTCAGTGAAACTTAGCTCTTATGGCTGCTGTTTGCATGTATTTCCTGTCAAGAATTTGTAAGAAGATCATTCTTATCAGATTTCTGCCTGGAGCAGTTCCAGGTTTTTCAGCAGGCGTTGGTGCAGGAGTTGATCTCAGGAGCTGTGTAGCTGTACTTGAGCTACTTGGGTGAAGTGAGTTGGCACACTGGGCACCCCATGTGTCAGCAGCTTTTAGGTTTTTATTTTTAATGAGAAACCCGTTGTTTCCTCTTTTGCTGGCGCCATAAAACTTGTCTTGGCTTTCAGTATGAGCTGATACACTTTGAGTTTTGAAAAAACAACTTTCTGTGCTCTTTCTGCATAGCAGCAGATTAGCCTAACGTAGGGTAAACCCTTGGAGGGTCCCGAAGGTCTGAACTGCTCTTGTGAAATGTCCATTTCCGTTCCTCTGGTAGGCTCAGTCAGTGCTAAAATACCACTTGAGTGATAGCTTCCCTTTCTGCACCCCCATCAAATCTCAGACTTGAGAAAGTAAGATCCATTCTAAAGATCTGTGGTGCGAAAAAGCTGTGGGATGTGACAGCATCCACAGTTCGCTCAGGTAGACACGTGAGGGGCTTGTACCGACGCCAGAAGGAGAAGCTTTGCAGCAAGGCAGCAGGACGGGGTTGCACGTGGGTCGTTTTGAGGCAGGCAGTCTCCCTTCGGCAGGGGTGGGAGCTCTGCAAGCCCACCCCACTGCTCGCAAAGGCTCCGAGCGTGCCTCCAGAGCTGCCAGGTGGGTCGATGGGTTTCATCCCTCTGTTTCCAGTCCTGCGCTGCTCACGTGATGTTTGTTTTAGATTTTATTGAACACCACTTCAGGCAGGTGTGGCTGGAAGAGGGGAGGTGGGAATTGCCTCTCGGACACACAGACTGGGATCCGAAGGATGTCATTACCTGACAAGGGTGAGATGACTCCACTGGTGACTCCACTGCATCTCAGGAGACCTCCCCCAGGTCCTCTCTGCCTTTGCTGTATGGGTTTTTACGGCTCTACCCTTTGTTGTAAGGGTTCCTTTTCTTGGCCGTGTGTGTTGGTGTCGGATGGGGCTTTCGCAGAGCTGGGTGACAGCATCTTGGTCACGCACGTGCACTTCCCTTCCGTGATCTGTGCAGGTGTATGGCAGACGAAATGGGGCTGGAGGGTGGTGGCAGATGAGGGAAGCAGCTGAATCCCATAGCTGTGTTGTGCTGGGCAAACAAATTAACTGGTGATGAGAGACAGGTGAAACTCCTGGCCAGGAGCCCAGCAGTTCTGTGGGTCAGGGTCCAGTGAAGGTGGCACACACACCAAGGGAGAGGGGGCATGCCTGGGAGCTGTGCAGAGCGGTGAGGGCTTTTGGTGTCCTGTTGGCACTGTCAAGACGAGCCTGAAAACAGCCTGTGTGGGGGATGCTGATGCCACGTGGGGCAGCACTTTGTAAACGTCCCAGAGATCCTCCTGCTGGGGCAAGACACCTCCTGGCCTTCCTGATATTCCCTGCTGCAGGAGGATCTCCGCTTTCCAGTAAAGCGTCTCCAGTCCAGAGTCTACTGAGGCAGTTCCCACCCTCCCCATGCGCCTGCTGGATTTCCTGCTGACGGAATTAGTCACTTCTGCGTCTTCTGGTTGGTCCAGTCAAGCAGATTATGGTGGCTGTCTAAAAATACATCATGTGGCTGTTTCGCGGAGGAGGAGCAGAAAGGTTTGCTTACGCACAGGGCTTCGCTCAGAGCCCTCGTCACTGAGAACCTTGTGCAGGAGACCTCTGTGCACAATCCTTTCCTAACCTTCCTCGCTGAATCGCTGCTCCAGGGGAAGCTGAGGTGTGAAAGAAGTGAGGCACCAACCAGAACCAGGTGTGGAATGTAGGATTTACAGCCTTGATTTGTTTCAGTGGGAAATCAAGGCTCTGCGGAGATGAGAGGGACATGTTTGAGGTGAGGTAGGGTGCTGTGGTTCCCCACACCACAGCCCTGGGGCTCTGACCACTGAACGACCAGCTAAAGGCTCTGCTGCTGCTTTATGTTTGTTGGTTTTTTTCTTTTTTTTTTTTTGTCAGCTTGGACTGTCACTTGCTCTTCCATCTCAGGAAAAGGCGTGGATAGTTAAGCACTCAGGTCCTGACTCTTTACCACCCCCAAAGGATATTTTTGAGAAGCCCAGGCACGTTCTGGAGTAGAAGAGGCTCCCTGTCTCCTCATCCGGTGACAGATGTCTTTCTGACCCTTCCGCTTGGTCATCATGGGACTTTCCTCCCAGGACGCCGCGTGGCAGCAGCCCGGCTGATGCTCCGGCAGAAACCTCCGCTCCTCCCGCAGAGAGCCCCGCGGTGACGCTGAGGGCTGAGCGAGGAGGAGCAAGAGGGAGGAACTGAGCCCGTGACTAATGCAGGGAGAATATCAAGGAAGGTTTTCTATTAATGTTTATTGAAGTAGTTTCCTTGAGAAGGGTGAGAGAGTCAGACCTTGAATCACTTTGTGCCGGCGGCTGTTTCTAGGGGGATCGTGGACAAGGTGAGAGCAGGACAGGTGTTCTCATCCTCTCCAATTTCCGCCTGCAGGTGCTGTTGTGATGAGGGGAATGTTCAGTATGTGGGAGGAGATGTGCAGCAACCATTAGCTAAAGGAGATGTAAGAGTTGGCCACCTTTCTCTCGATTTAACTATGATCTTTTGACTCTTTTTTGCTTTTCGATTCCATCTGGTTTCTGCCTGACTGAGGGGAGTGCTGACCGGCACCGGAGAGGAGCTTTGTTTCCGACAGGCAGGAGTGGCAGCAGGGAAGGGCACGCGTAGCACAGTAAGTGTGCGGAGCAGAGGCTGTTTGGATACAGGCATGTCTGCTACAAAGGTCAGACGGGTGCTTTTTGTCCCGAGTGTGGGCAGGGAAGATTACTCAGAGGTTGGGACAGGGCCTTGGCTGAAATCTTTCTGGCACAATCCAGTGCAGCATTCCCATAGTGCTTGGGGGATGCTTCAGATCCTTCGTGTTGACAAGATACTTCGCAGGAATCGCTGGTGCTTACCCAAGCTGCAGTGTGAAGCCGTCTGGAACAGCTGTTGCAGGTGTCAGAGGAGGCTGGGGAGTCTGATGGTGTTCATGAGGTGTGAGTATGGGAGGGGGTAAGGCGTGGAACTCAGAAGACAGGGACAAAAACCAGTGTGGATCCATTCTCATATCTGTCCCTAATCACTGGGTAACCTCTGGCTAGCAATATCGAGTAATACCTAGACTGCTAGTGCATCTCATGCAGCAGTAACAACGAAAATAGAAATAATCTCAGAGTCTCCACACTCCTCTAATTACCCTTGGTGCTGTGGTTTTCACTGCTGCCTCAGCTTTGGAATGAGAGCAGTCTGAAGAACTCATGCTGCAAGTTCTCTCAGATCCTTCATCCTTCTTTTTTTTTTCCAAGATAAGGAGAGAAATTTTCTAAAGAAAGGTTGATTTATAAATTCTTTTGCCTAACTTCCTTTGGTTGCCCTGCAGCTGCAGGAGTGGTCTGGGTGTGTATGTGTAGAGGCGGAAAGAAACTGTTTTTTCCTTCTGGTTTAATTGCAGTGATAGTTGCTCCTGTGTGTTTTCCCTCTGCAAAGACACAGCCTTCAGCTCCAAGTGGCTGCTGAAATGCTCCAGCTGTGGAGCTGAGTGTTCTGCAGTCCGGCTGTACACGGCAGCGTGCAGTTTGTACCAGTTTTCTCAGGGCACTGAGACTTCCAGCAGGATTTTCATTGCTGTCCCAGCTGCTCGAGGGGGCCTAATTTCCTTGTGTCATTTTGCGGCTGCTACAGCCCTTTAATACAATACCTCTCATGCAAGAATCCCTCTGTCAGAGAAGAAATGCCATCTGGCTGAATTCAGCCCGCCAAGGGAGTGCGTTATTAAGGCTGAGATTTAACAGCTTGTGCCCAGAAATTGTTTCTCAGGCCACATGCAGGCACTGATTTCCCCTCCGAGCGGGGGGCAGGCAGCCCTTTCTCGCTGACTGCAGGAAGGCCATGAAAGCTGCTGCTATGTGAACATCGGTGAAGCCCTGGAGCTTGTTCTCTTGCCACAGGCTCCTGCAGATGTTGGAAGTGAATTAAAAGCTCGCTAGCACAGCAGCAGCATACTGGGAGTCCTGGAAGCCAAGTCCTGGGAAGGCTTGGCTCCTGCCCAGGAGGAGGGAGGGTGCTCGTGACATTGGCGGCCAGGTTCGTCCCTTTACCTGGCAGAGCTGGGCAGAGGGGCTTGGGGGGATTCGTTTGATTCGGGAAGCGATGGAGCCAGATGGCGGTTTCTGGGCGTTCAGAGACGGTGTGTTAAACTCTGGGCCATCTTGGAGTTACTAAGTTCTATTTATGTGTCTTCTGTTAGGAAGTTTCCTTGGTTTGCGTTTTCACCTTCTCCTGTGTGATTGTGGGATCAGTCCCCGTGGGCCCTGCTAAGTCTTCCCCTTGTGGCGGTGGCTGGGGGTTGATGATATGAACAGTGTGGCACCTCCCAGATGGCGTGGTTCGCTTTGGTTTCTTTTTGTTCAGCAATAAATAGCACCAGTGAATGAGGCTTCCTTCTGCATGCTGTGGTAGAGAGCTGATCAAGGATAGACTCAGATTATTGAGAGCAAACGATGTGGAAACTGATAGGTTGCTCTGGTTTTGGTGGCCTTCTAGTCAGTGTTTGCAGAGGTTTAACCTGCTCAGTCCTTTAGGAAAATATCGGGTAAGGTTCTTCGCCTGCCCTGTCCCTTTCTTTTGTCAAGGGCCTCGGGCTAACTGGTCAGGGCGGAGAGGCTTTGCTGAAGTGTGGAGGTGGGAGGAGCTGTTGGAAGAAACACGGATGTGGCAGGAGAGGGCAGAGGCTAAGTAAAGAAAGGACAAAAAGAGTGGGAGAGTGATGGCTGTGGGAGGTGAGCTTCTCTGCAAGGAGGGACTTGGGACTTGTGCAGGGAGGACTGCACATTGCGTGGGTCTGCGTGAGTGCATCGTGGCCTCAGAGGTCTTGCTGTGGACGTGGTGCCCTTTGCTGACTGTTTTTCTTGGCTTTCAGGGGTTTGTGACGTTTGTCTGTGAGCAGTTAGTGTTGTTTCTAAGCTCTGATACTGACCGAGAGAGGACAGGCAGCATCTGACCCAGCATCATGTTTACAGGGTCGTTACCCCCTTCTAGAGCACAGGAATGCGTTGGAGAGCAGCAAATTTGTGCTTTCAGCGCTTTGTGCTGTTGTGACCCCGCTGTCACCCAGAGCCCCGTGCTCTGCCCAGCCAGCAGGCTGCCAGGTGCCCGGTAAGGCACCAGTAAGGGATGGGACAGCGAGGGGCGGGCAGCCGGGGGCTCGCAGCTCTCCGAGGGACGCCCAGACCAGCCTGTCCCCAGGCTGCCGTGGCACACGGGCACGGGTTGTGCTGGGGATCTGCCTGTGCTTGTGGCACAGGGAAGGTGGGGCTGAGCCCTCCCCCTGGAGAACGTTTCCAAACTCCTGGTGTGTGGCTTGGCTCCCGCAGCTACGCCCCCCCAGCTGTTGTAAGAAGAGCGAAGTAATCCCTGCATCGTTCCGTACGGCTGAGCGGACACACAAGGCAAGCTTGTCTCATCAGCAGAGCACTGGGATGTACGTAGGTTGGCTCTCCCCACCTTGCCCTGATTTGAGGATGAAAAGTGCTGCTCTGAGTCCCTCCCTGGCTGGAGCCTGGGCTGGTGCAGGTCCAGGGGCAGGGCAGGGAGCTGGGGCCAAAGATGCAAGAAAGTGAAACTGCAGGGCACCGCGAGGCTCCTTCCTGCCCGATGGGTTCGTCCTGTGCGTGCAGAGCCGTGCAGGGCTCTGGGCTGTGCCGGGGACCTTCCTCTTCCAGCAAACGCGCAGAGCTGTGTGGGTGTGTGGAGAGGAACTTGAGTTCCTTTTAGAGGAATGCTATTTATAACGTGCTGTGTCCTGTGGGGTGAGGTGACGCACCTGCCGCATAGCAGGCGTTTTGGAGGGGTGAATTTCTGCCTGTGTTTCATCTGCCGGAAGGCAGAGATCTTTGAGGTTCTGGGTTTGTGACTCCCCGTGGTCATGGGGTGTGCGTGGACCCGCCCCAGAGTGTGCTCAAACTGATCACCTTGGATTAGGCCCAAAAGGAAGCACACACTTCCTTCTGGTGTGTGAGAAAGAGGCATGTGCTAGCCCTGCTTGTCTGTGAGCAGAATCCTTCAGGATTTGTCCTGCCTTGGGGTGGCTGCGGAGCTGCTGGCACCGTGCTCGCAGTGGTGCTCTCAGGCTGTGGCTCTGCGCTGTCCTTGGGTGCCAGACTGCTCTGTGGCTGGACCTCTCCAGCCAGCTCTGGGCATGGCCTTTCCATCGTCCAACTCTCTTTCCCCTCCTAGGACATGAACAATCTGGAGGAAGGGGTGGAGTTCCTCCCTGCCATGAACTCCAAGAAGATGGAGAAGCGTGGCCCGAAGCGAAGGGTAGTCGTTGCCATCATGATCGTTGCTTTTCTGCTCATCTCCCTCATCACAGGCCTCCTGGTTTGGCACTTCAAATGTGAGTGAGATGTTAAACTAACTCCCACAGGCTGGGTGGTGGCATGTCCTGGGAACATATCCCTGCTGCCCTGGGCTTGGAAGAGCGTCATTACCGTGTGTTGCTCACCCGTGACCTTTCTAGTTACTGCAGTAGCAGCCAGAGCCTCCAGAAAGTGGGGAGCCCATTTCTGCCCCCCGTCACCAGGGTTCTGCTGTGCCACAGCCCTGCCCTGACTGCCTGTCTCTGCGAAACGTTGCCTTCCAGACAGGAACGTGCCCGTCCAGAAGGTGTTCAATGGCCACCTGCGGGTTCTGAACTGGGACTTCATTGATGCTTACGAGAACTCCAGTTCACCAGAGTTCACCCTGCTGGCCAAGAAGGTGAAGAGCACGGTAAGTGTTCTCTTGGATCCCTCTCCTTGATTTTTTTCTCCTGCCCTGTAGCCATGGGGATCCTATGTTTAAGACTGCTTGGAGCTTTCTCGCTCCTCTTAACTCTCCCTGCTCACCACAAGTTGTGTGACACTTCTAAATGGATCTTGGTGTCACAGCTCCAGCCCAGTGCCACGGTGTCTCCCTGCCCCTGTAGCCCAGGGTGCCATGTGGGGCTGCCTGGGCAAATCCCAGGACCAACAGATGGGCTGGGTCTGGTGTTTAGGGTCAGAGAAGAAATGCAGCTCTACAGCTGAGCAGCCCCTGGGGCTGGGGGCTGAGGCAGGTGCTGGATGCAGAAATCTGGACATTTCTCTCTTCTCCTTCTTTCAGCTCTCCTTCTTCCACTCTTTGGCTCCTGCAGATTCCTGCACCCCAGGGATGCTGGGTATGTGCCCTGATTTTCCACAACAGGCTTGAAGCTCTGTCTGTCTTTATCCTTTCCACCCTCCTCGCTTCTAGGCATGCTGAACATTTCTCTATAAACTCCTTCCAGGTGGAGGAGATCTACAGGAGCCATTCGGATCTTGGCCCTTACCACAAGGAGACAATAATAACCGCGTTCAGGTGAGTGGTAGAAGATGCTGTCTGGGCAAGGCTGGACGTGTTAGGAGAGAAATTCTGGGGTGTCACGTTGGCCACAGACCCTCTTTGCTGGGCTGCTGTGGATTGAGGCACCTCAGTAGCCACCCCCTGTGACACTGTAAGGGGTGAGAAGTGAAAAGTGACCCCAAAAGCCTTGTGCTGGGCCTGAGTACTGTTTTCTGCCAGTCTGGCTCATCATGTGCTGAGCGAGATGTCTTGGAAAAATTCAAGTATAGCGCAGTGCTGCCCTGTGAACACCAGCGGCTGGTGCCTGGCAGTTTGGAAGGGGAGTCCAGAGGCTGGTAGGGGCCTTTGCTGGGCAGCAGTTTGCTCGGCTTGTTGTTGGGTCTATCCCTGCCCTGTCATCGTCCTCCAAAAACAGCTTATCGTTTGGTTGGCCCCCTCTTCCTGTACATCAGCCCTCCCGTGTCTGTCCTTGCTGTCACCGCATAACTGCCCTCCCTTGCAGCGAAGGCAGTGTCATTGCCTACTACTGGTCAGAGTTCCTCGTCCCCAAGTACCGTGAGGAGGATCTCGACAGGGCCATGGCGGACAAGCAGAACCTGATCCAGAGGCTGAACCCGCGGCTGCGAAACCCAGTGCTGAAGGTGGAGTCGGTCGTCGCTTTCCGTGAGTGCTGTCTCAGTGACCCCGTGGGACTGGGGAGGAAAGGGGAGGCTGGATTTTGAACACTGTGTTCTCCTCTGAGCCCCTCTGGAAAGGGACCGGGGATAAATCCTCCCTCCTGCAGAGGAAAAATTCAGTCACTCAGATTTCCAGGGCATGCTCTGCCCGTGGAGGCAGGGGAAGGAACAGCTCTCCCCTGGCCAGATTGCAGGGAAACGCCCCTTAAGTAAAGCCACATCAGTGCAGACCCCAGAGACCTCTTCAGCTCTGTGTGCAGGGAACTTTCACAGCTCAGAAGATGATAACACCTCTGTTTCTCCTGCAGCTGCTGACCCCAGCATCGCTCAGTCTGCCCAGGACAGTAAGTACACTTCTCCTTCAGTCTCACGGGTAATGGCCTCTGTGCACCCCCAGGTGTCTTCAGGGTGGCACTTTCCCTTTTGAGGCGAGGAAGGGCCTGTAGGGAGGTGCTTTCTTTGCCTGTGAGGCAGACCTCTGTGTGCTGCTTGGAGCTGGCTTGGGGTTGGCTGAGCTTGCTGTTACCTGGCAGTGGTGGGTCGGTCCTTCCCCAGAAAGGCAAGACAAAACCCCAGCATGTCTGCTGTCCTCTTGTGTGTACCCTGCACCCACAGGAAAGATCTCTCTTCCTCCTCATGTGTCCTGTTAACTCTTCCCTGTTCTTCTGGGCAGATAGCTGCCACTTTGCCCTCCACGCCAAGGAAGGGGAGGTCACCAGTTTCACCACGCCGGGGTTCCCCAACAGCCCGTACCCCAACAACGCACGCTGCTACTGGGCGCTGAGGGCGGATGCCAACTCCGTCATCAGCCTGACCTTCAGGACGCTGGAGCTGGAGCAGTGCACAGATAACAGTGACTACATCAAGGTGTACAACTCTCTGAGCCCCGTGGAGCCCCATGCTTTGGTGAGGTGAGTGCCCCTGGGGTCTGGTGGGGAGATGGGGAAAGAGGGATTCACGTTAGCTCCGCATTGGGTTTCTGTGTGGCACCGAGTCCTGGTGGGAGGTGGCTGATACTGAGCTGCACAGAAGTCCTGCTCATGTCCCTTCTCAGAGGCGAGCTGTGCTACCTGAGGCTCTCCGTGCAGCTGTCTAATAGATTTTTGTCCTTCTTTCGTAGGCTCTGTGGGAATTATGCCCCTTCCTACAACCTGACCTTCCTGTCCTCCCAGAACGTTATGCTCGTCACGCTGATTACCAACAAGGAGGGGAGATTCCCTGGCTTTAAGGCTGAATTCTTCCAGCTCCCAAAGATGAAAGGTGAGCGCAGGCCTTGGCTCAGTTTCCCCCACCTCTCTCAGCCACAGGCGGCTGACGAGGGAGGTGCAGCGGTGGCTGCAGTCAGTTTGCCAGGGATGGTTTTAGGGCCTGGAGACCAGGTGCCATCTTGCCTCTTGGAGCCTGCCTTGCCCACGGTGCTCTTGGCTGCTGTAATGATGTCCCCTGAGGAGGGCAAAATAAGAATTATGTTGGATTCCACATGCAGATGGATGTATGCAGGAAGCACCTAATTGTTCTGCTGGGTTCTCTCCAAGCCTTGGAGCAGGAGCTGCTTTCACCAGAGATCAGCTTAACCTTGTTTGAGGCTGATGCATCCACCTCCATTCCTGCCTCAGGCAACAGCCAGCTGAGTCTTGGCAAAGCCGTATCTCTTTGAGCCTCTAACCTGTTTTCATCTTCCTGCTGATCTTCTAGGATGTGGTGGCACTCTGAGAGGAACGAGTGGCACCTTCAGCACCCCCTATTACCCGGCACACTACCCGCCAGTCACGGACTGCGTCTGGAACATAGAGGTAAGCCAGAGCCTCCTCTTAGCCTTAATTACCCTGTCACATAAACCTGCTTGTGTGGGACAGAGGGCAAATGAGCTCACAGCAGCTGCTGCCCAGCGGCTCGGAGTCTGACATGGCTGGAGGGCGGCTTTAGGACTGCTGTCAAAGGCAGAAGAGGCTGAGGGAGTTCTGGACCCTGTGTGGCACTTACCGTAGCCCCCAGCAGCTGTAACTTTACACAGAGCGCTGGAGGGTTTGGGCTTCAGGACAGACCCGTCACTTGCTGGTAGAAACAGCATGCCCCTCACTCTGCTCCCTTTTGCAGGTTCCCCCTAAAAAGAACGTGAAGGTGCGTTTCAACATGTTCTTCGTGCTGGAGCCCGGGGTCCCAGTCAGCCCCTGCACCAAGGACTACGTGCAGATCAACAGCACGAAGTAGGTGGTGGGCATTCGGTCTGATCTGTGGCTTTGGCCCTCCCAGGGAAGGGGCTGTGTTTAGTTACGTGGCGCTTTGTGCTGTCCTTAAACTTGCTGTGGGAGCAAGGCTGCTGGTGCTCCCTGCGATTTGGTGAGGCAGATAGTGGGTCTCTGAGGCAGGATGGCTGTGCTCAGAGCTCGATGCCCTGCGGTGAAAGCAGAGCCATGCTCTCTGTTCTGGGCATCAGGCAATGGATTTGTCGCATGCTGCAGCTGGAAAAGACCCAGAAGGCAGGCTGTGGAGCGTCACATCCCCTGCGCAGAAGGGCAGGTCCATGCAGAAACATCGGGTGTGATTTTGCTGGAATGAGTGTTTCTCCACTGCTGGGGTGTTTGCGTTGCATTCTGTGATGCATTTATTGCTCAATTTACCGTTAGCTCTTACCCAACCTCATGGAAGCTGGACCAAAAATACAACTTGGTACTGCGTAGGGGAAGTGAGCAGTGTTGTTTCTCCGCATTCTGGGAGAGAGCCGCCCCTTCCTTGAAGAGAGAGGGCTTCAGGGTCAGAGTCTGTATCCGTGGCCCTGGCTGGTTCCTGCTGAGGTGCCTGTGTGTCAGGGTTTCCTACCAGCCCATCGTGGGAAGGGGTCCTGTGGCTTTAGAGCCTGGATGGATCTGAGGTCAGAGAGAGAAGGATCAGCGTCTCATCGGGGATCTCGATCCGCTTGTGACCTCGAAGACAACCAGGCACAGCTTGGTGGTATTTGCAGCTGGCCCCAACCTTCTGCCAGCTGCAGCAAAATTCAGCTCTGGAGCGCGGACACGGAGGTCCAGCAACTCGTGCTCAGTTTCCTGCCCCCTTAGCCACCCGCCTGTGCGCAGTGACCCTTTGTGGTGACGGGGAAATCGGGGATGGGAGAAGGGTGCTCAGCGCTGGTCTGTAGCACTGCACTGGGCTTCGTTCTCTCTCCTGCCAGGTACTGTGGGGAGCGCTCCCAGTTCGTGGTGGCCAGTACCACCAACAAGATAGAGGTCCGGTTCCACTCAGACCACTCCTACACGGACACCGGCTTCTCTGCCGAGTACCTGTCCTACGACTCCAGCGACCGTGAGTTGAAATCCGGAGGCTGCAGACAGGAATTAATTTGGCAGAGGTCTGCTGCAGGCTAAATAACTGGAGGCTGTCCCTCGCCTGCACCTGTGCAGCCCTGTAAATGGGAAGCACGCTTGTTGGGGGGCTCAGGAGCATGTCAGGAGGGCTCACGTGTGTCGTTTGACCTTTCCTCCCCCTCAGCCTGCCCTGGCAAGTTTGCCTGCAGCACCGGGCGCTGCATTGAGAGGAGCATGCGCTGCGACGGGTGGCTGGACTGCGTCGACGGCAGCGACGAGCGCTCCTGCAGTAAGTCTGGCCTTCTGCTGGCCTTCCCGGCGGCTTCTCAGGGAAGGGTGCACCGCCCCAGGGCTGTCTGCTCTGGGCTGGTTCTGGCTAATGTGCCCCAGTGCTGAGGCCTGCAGGTGAGCTGCTGCTCTCCCTGCCTTCCTTGCTTGCCAACATGAGTATTGCCTCGCTCTGCAGGCTGCAGCGAGAGGCCATGGGTGTGGGGATCGATTTGGGATCCTTTCCCTGCATAGCAGTCATGGGTTCATGCTAACCTACTCCTCTCCCAGTGGGATCTCCCCTGCTTTCCAGTCCCTCCCAGCTGGAAATGTTTTTTTCCATGTAATCCTCCTGGCTCTTGAAGGTTTGGCTGAGCCTGGCTGTGCTGAGCGCTGTGATGGGATGTGTTCTGTTATGGAACTGGGCAGCAGCTGGAGAGGACCCGTGGAAAACCTGTGTGATGCACGGGTATTGTTCTTTACGCAGCACTTTTTCCTCTTGCATCCACAGAGCTGTCCTACAGACGATGTTGTTGTCTGGGGTCCGAAGTTAATTACAGAGGATGGGATCCTCTTCTTTGGGATCTTGTTCCCAGGCAAGGGGCTGTTCTCTTGCAGCTCTCCAAATAGTTTTGTTTCCAGAGCAGTGGAAATACTGTGTTACAGGTCAGGCGCGTTTCTATTTATGTCCGTGTGCCTGGCCCCAAGCTGTTGGGATGTTTTCTGGGGCACTTGTTCCCATGTGCCTGCATCCCCACTGGGGAGCCGCCCAGATTTTCCTGTGGTAGGCGCGGGGGGCAGATGTGTAGCTGGCGACTCCACGGGCGCCTTTGCAGCTCTGTCCCCTGATTTCTCGCTGTCACTTTGCAGCCTGTACCGAAAACCAGTTCAAGTGCCAGAACGGCTGGTGCAAGCCCAACTTCTGGGTCTGTGACAACGTGAATGACTGCGGCGACAACAGCGATGAGCTGCAGTGCAGTGAGTAACTGGCCCTGTGGGCAGCAGGGCTGAGGGCTGGAGCAAGGTGAAGGGGGCGGTGGGAGCAGGTGGGGAATGCTGGAGCTGCAGAGGCTTTAGCTGTCTTTGGGGAGAGTTGGGCGCAGCCATGTCGGTTTTGTGCCCTGCTGTTTCTCAGGAGCTGCTCTCTCCCCAGGTTGTGCAAACGACAGCTTCAAGTGCAGCAGTGGGAAGTGCATCCCCATCACGCAGAAGTGTGACGGCAAGGACGACTGCGGGGATGGGAGCGACGAGGGCAGCTGCAGCACGGGTGAGGGCGGGCTGCGGCGGGGGCCTCCCTCCACATGCAGCCTCGTGGCTGGGCAGGCTGCGGTGCATTCCCGCACGTGGTAGCAGTGTCCTGGGGTGGGCAGAAGTGGGGAAGGGCCCCAGGACTGGGACTAACCGTTCTCCCTTGGGCCTGCCTGCAACAGCCCTTCGAACAGTTGCCTGCAAGGAATACACGTACAAATGCCGCAGTGGGCACTGCATCAGCAAGCAGAACCCAGAGTGTGACGGCAAGCAGGACTGCGCGGACAATTCGGATGAGGACAACTGCAGTGAGTACCCCAGGGCAGGGAGTACACGGTTCTGGGGTCCCTTGGACAAACTCTTAGGTGTGGTGGAGAGAGCCCTGGGCATTTCTGTGTGATAGCTTGGACCTGTGCGTAGCTGTGTTCTGCAGCAGTGTGCCGAGTGCGTTGTTCAAGATGCTTAGAGAGGATTTACACAGGCAATGCGGGGGTTTGTCGGCATGTTTTCTGACCTGGCCAGTAAATGTTTTAGCGAATTTGATGTTTGTGTTCCAAAGCTGATAGCATCAGCCATCCCTGGTGTAGGTAACGGGGCGCTTGCGCTGTCCTGGAGGAGAGATGGGGAGGTGTCGAGCAGGAACAGGAGGATCTAAGTGCCCCATCTCCTTTCCCACCCCAGACTGCGGGATCCGCTCCTACAACAGGAAATCTCGAATCGTCGGTGGGCAGAACTCGGAGGTGGGAGAGTGGCCGTGGCAGGTCAGCCTCCACGTCAAGGGCCAGGGCCACATCTGCGGGGCCTCACTTGTCTCAGAGACCTGGCTGGTGTCCGCGGCACACTGCTTCCTGCAGCTGCAGGGCATCAGGTAGGTGGGAGCTGGGGGCTGCTGCTGCCATGGGACACTTAACACAGCTGCTCGCTGTGCCAGATCTCAGGCTTGGCCACCGCCTGGTTTAGCACCCTCAGAGGCAGCTGGATTTGGGGGAGAGTCCTGTAGTGAAGTGGGAGTAGAGAGCTGAAGTACATGTGACATCTCGATGAATAAATACTCATCGGTGTCCTGTGCACCGCTGGCACTGTGGTGTTTGATACACGGTGGGGTTCAGGGTGACAGGTCACCCAGACAGTAGCACTTCCATTTTCAGCTTGTCTGAATAAGGAAAGTGACTTTTTTTTTCTCAAGGAAACTTTTGAAGATGGCACAGTTCATGAGCTAGGATGTCTGTGCTGGGGCCTCACGCTGCCCTGGGCCTTGTGACTCTTGCAGGTACTCAGACCCAAGCCTGTGGACGGCCTACCTGGGCCTGACCGACCAAAGCAACCGCAACGGCGCCGACGTGCAAGCGAGGAAAATCAAACGCATCATCTCCCACCCCTACTTCAATGACTACACCTACGACTACGACGTTGCTGTGATGGAGCTGCAGAGCCCCGTCACCTTCTCCTCCGTCGTCCAGCCCATCTGCCTACCCGATTCCACCCACAGCTTCCCCGTGGGCAAGGACCTGTGGGTGACCGGATGGGGAGCGACTGTGGAAGGAGGTGAGCACTGGCGGTGTGCTGGGGCTGTGTATGGCTGTAGGGAAAGGGGGAGATGGCTCGTCACTGCTTAGGTGGATTGGCTTGTCTGGAGGCTGGGATCAGAGGAGGGTCCCTTGGGGGGAGGGTAATGTCTCAGTCCTGCTAGGAAAAAGGTTGTTGCAGTGGGGAACTAGCTGACAGCTGGTCAGTGGCTCAGAGCTCAGGGACGGGTCTGCGCAGGGGAGGGCACTGCAGCTCCCAAGGGCTGTGTCTGACACCGCTCCTCCATCCTTGCAGGCAGCGGAGCCACCGTCCTGCAGAAGGCAGAAATCCGGGTGATCAACCAGACCATCTGCAACACGCTGCTGACCGACCAGCTGACGCCGCGCATGATGTGCGTGGGGATCCTGACGGGGGGCGTGGACGCGTGCCAGGTAGGCAGCGGTGCGACGGCGCTCCGGGGTGTTGCTGTGAGCAGGAGCCTTAGTTCGCCGGGCGGGCCATTTGCTTAGTATTTTTTTTTTTTT
>VXAV01003449.1:810-44794 GCA_013399715.1 Alectura lathami
AAAAAGGGAATGTCCTTTCTGTGCCAGGAGGCAGGTGAGGATGGGATTTAGGATTTAAATGCAAAGAGACAAGTTGCCCTTGCTGTTAGAGCAGGTTTCCCATGTGTGCTTCTCTCAGCTGCTTTTTCCTCCCTATAGCAAGGTATGGGACCAGGTAAGATTTAGCCATCCTTATGGTGTGTAAATGTGATACTGTTGCAGTATTCATTGGAGTCAAGCCCTGCTGGGATTGTGCAAGACACTATCCAGCATTTTATTTCTTCTAAAAATCACTGAAAGCTCCTGTCCCTGCCCACCCCAGCTTGCTGTAACCACGCTGGTTTCCCAGAGAAAGCAGAGCCAGCTCCCCGTGCAGCAGCACGTCCGTGTGTCCTTTCCCCTGACTGCCTCGTCCTGGGTGGTGCTCGATGTGTGCCCCTGCCTCCAGCTGAGCCTCTTTGTTCAGCCCTGGGTAATTTTCCACTTTCCAGACTTCCTCCATGCCATAAATTAAGTCAGTCTGGCTTCCCAGCTCGCTGCTGGGGGGGTGTTGTGGTGCTCGCAGCCTGAGTTGGGGGCTCCCAGCCAGGAGGCTGCAGCTCTTCTCCAAAATGGGGGATCTGCATGGGATCTGCCTGCCCACACCAGCAGCAGTCCCACTGCCTGGTGGCTACGTTAAACAGGCGGCCAGAATTCCTAAGCTGTGCGTCGCCTCAGTCCAGAAATTGTCTCACCGCTTGAGTTTGCTTTTTAAGAGAGGAAGCTCAGACATCCCAGATGTGGTACCTCCAAACTCACCGTAAATAGTGAAGTCATTCTCTGTTACATGCAGCACCTTATATCAGAGAAGCTGCTCATAATAACAGCACTTTGGCATTTATTTCTCTGTTTTTCACCCTGATTTAGTTCTAATCCCCAGTACAAAGTCTCTGGCTGCACTGCCTACTGCGGCCCAGTGGAATGTTTCAGGTGCTGCAGAAACCACCCAGTTGTTCGCCCCAGTGAACAGAGGGCATGTTCCTGGGACTGCTGCACAGAGCAAGGCAGGGAGCACTGTAGGCAATCAAAGGAAGAAAAATCCTGGAAAAGATTATGGCAAAGAACGAATCTTCTGGTCCCCATTAAAAGGTAATAATTCTAACAAAAGGAAGGGGGATTTTCCCATTGTGGAATGAAATAAACATTCAGAAATGATTTGTGTGTGTACTTAAATTGAAATTTAGAATTTCATTAAGCATGTTGTTCAAAGGCCCTTTTCTTCCCAGGGCTGTTTGATTACAAACTTCTCTTAAGGAAGAAATTCTCCACAATGTATATAGCCTCTGAAGCTCGTTTCGCTCAGCCCTCACTGTGCAAACAAGACCTTGCCAGAATGTCTGGCAGCAGTCCTTTCACTCCTTTAATTACCACGATGGTCCTGGTAGATACACACAGCATTTCGAGTTGAATTCCTAGTGTTTCTGCACTAGGACTGTGCTGCTACGTAATATGCACAGTTGTTGGGCAGGTCCCCTGGGGGCACCTTGGTGTGTGTCCTGATGTAGGTGGCAAAATGCAGTGGTCAAAGCTCTGCAAAGAGCGTGGAAAAAAAATAAAAGAAACTGGAGGAAAAACAGTGGGGAAACAAAGAGTGTCACTGCTGACCCTGGGGTGCCGTTGGTGTCTAGCAGCCCCATCGCGAGGGATGCTGCAGCTCTCCTGTCCTTGCTGCAGAGCTGGACCAAGGAACCCTGCCCCTAGGGTGCTGATGCTGTCACTGTGCTCGGTGGAGGTGCTTCCCTCGACAAACCCTATCACTGCAAATACAGTGCCTGAGTGTATTTGGCTTAAACCTCAAACAAAAACTTCTGTAACACGTTCCTCTTAGGAGGTGAGGCTTCAGGCAAAGCTGTCTTTATGGAAGCACTTGGGTTGGATGCAGATTTTTCAGAATTGCAGTAGGGTTTTTTGTGCAGCTCTTGTTATATTTAAGAACTTATTGCAGAGCAGTTATTTATGAAAGACAAGTTAGCAGGTAGACACGGCCCTTTATGTTGCTCTCTTCTTGATTAAAAAATGGTACTTTTGTGCATCTTGAAGCACTCTGAGTGGAGGGGAACTTACACTAAAATATGTGTGTGTCGTGCTTCAATGAGGGGAGGCTGCAGCCCATGCCATGGAAAAGCAGGTAACCTCGGACAAAATGTTGGCTTTTGTTGTGCGTGATGAATGCTCTGTGCCCTTACTGGAGTCACAGAAGTAACCATTAATATTACCCTGGCCTTACTCCAAGAGTAAAAATCAGCTCAGCTCTGTGTCATTAACTCAATAACTGCATCTTCTGAGTAATTGCTAGGAGCTCCGGATTTTTTCCTATCCTTCATGAATCTCAGTTTTAATATTCAACTACATTAGACTGTAATTTCCTATTGATTTTTCACCTGGAAAGAGAAGAGGAGAGACGCAATTTTAAGAGTGCCATCAGTTATTTGATTAAATTAATTGCTCCCTTCAGGTGCAGCAGTCACACAACATCCTTGATTGGATGGTAGCATGCAGATGTTAGCTGCATTTATGAACTGCACAGCATGCCCTCATCTTTCCCTTCACAGGAGTGTCTGGTGGGTGTTTTGCAGGACGTGGTGGAGATGGGGAGGTCAGCTTTGTTTTAGGCTGTGAGGATTAAATATTTGCTCTCTGGAGCAACAATAGCAGTAAAATAAAATTAGAATTCACTCTCCTGCTCATTCATTGACTTTGTTTTGCAGTCAGTAATATCTTTCCACAAAATCCACCCGGCCAGCATGGTTATGCCTCTAGTAACCTGGTTTTGCTGGCAGGTGTGACTTAGAGAGTGACTTGCACAGCAGCCTGGGGCTTGTAGGACATGGATGCACATGGCTTGGTCTTCATGGGCAAGGATGACAAATTCCCAGTCCCCAAATTCCATTGCTCCAGCTAGCAGAGCTATGGACACAACTTTGCAGCTGCTCTTCTTTCTCTGTCCCTCCGTGAAGGATTTCTGAAGGCATCTGCTGGTGTCAAATGTCCTGAGTGCTCGGATTATTATAATGCGCTCAGAAGCCTGAAGGAATAATACCTGTCCTGTCCCTAATTAGCTCATTTAGCTGTTTGATTGAAAAACTGCAGAGGGTTTTCTGCCTTCTACAAATAGATTAAGAGGTTTTTAAGCAAAAAAAAAAAAAAAAAATCAGACAGAATGTTTTTAAATAGCCTCTTTCTATTCAGGAATAAGTTGAATAGAAGCAATAGGAACTGCTTTTTATTGGAAACAGCTCATGCTATATAACTTAACTTGAAACATTTATCACCTGCGTGTATCAAAGTGCTTTGAAAAAATGAAAACATGGCAATGCCTGTAAGCCTCACCAGCACCTGGGCATGCCTCGACTCCCAGATGTAGGGATCTCCCGAAATCAGCCAGGTTTGGGGGCTGGCTCCCTCACCATGTTCCCTGCCTGCTGAAGATGATGGCCCTGTGTTGTCTCAACCCCACTACAACCTGAGGAGTGAATGTTTTTACTCAATGCTCAGGGTGCAGAAGGACAAGGGGACCTGGTTTTGACCCATGTCTGATTTAAATGCAAAGTATCATAAATAGTTTAGAACCATTCCCACATGTGTTTAAGCTTACCCATGCGACCAGCCTCAATGAAGTCGGTCAAGAACAACTGCATTGCTTTCTTCTTTATTCACTGCTGATTTCCTGTATGGAGTGTAAATGACTTCTGTTGCCGTTGACGCTAAGATCCTTTAGCCAGCCATTAAAGAGGCACCATGCTAACTGATAAGTGCTGCTTGATTTAGGGCTTTTAATTTTATAATCCTATTAAAGTGATGCATATGTCAAATATTAATACCTATTGGGCAGAATATGCTCCAAGCTTTCCAGTTTAATTTTTTGGTAAATAATTGGCCAGGACCACTGATTTAAGACAAACAGATGCTCTTTAGCTGTACTTTTCTATAGATGATTTTGTTCTGTTTTTTTTTTTTTTTTTTCTTCCCCCACCAGGCATATCAGGTTCAAAAGAAAACGTTGCCTCTCGCTAATGAGAAGATTAATCGCATTCACATAGGCAGCAGACTTTGTCGTTGGTGTTGAAAGTTTGATGACCTTTAGGAGACAAAGTTTTAGTGTGCCCCAAATAAATAATTCATCCTTCACAGATCTGCCCTCCATATCCGTCTGCTTAAGTCTGAAGCACTCTGATTAAAGCGTTTGAGTCCAATTATCATCATACCTCCTTGAGATAAAGATCTCTATTTCCCTATTGTACTTCAAAGCACAGTTGCTCTTTTAAAGATACCCACAATCTGTTATGCAGTCATGGGGTCCAGTTTTCGCTCTGACTTATGTCTAGATCTCCATGGCATTCTTCAAAATCTTGCAGAAAGCTCTGAATTTCTCTTTTCCGTACGAGTTCCTTTTCCAGCTGAAATGTGTAACTAATCCTCCTGCAAAATCTCTGGAATTATCATCTTCAAATGTAACCGGAAAATTTGTCTCTGTTGTCACGTACAGGGAGAAAAATGTCATCTAGGCAAGTGGCAAGATGTGATTTACTTTGATTACTGCGATTATTGGCACTGCTGGGCTCCTTACTTCTACAAAGGCTGCACAGAGCTAATTGCCAAGCCCTCCTTGCCCCCTTCTGTCCCCCTTGTCATGTCCGCTTTGCTTATTTCTCACCCCACCTGTTGCATTTTGGAGTCTCAGCCCAATTTTTGCAAATAATGATGCGTGCAAACAACGTCAAACACAGGCACGGCCAAAGGGACTACTGATGGGCTAGGAAACGGCGGGGAGGACTTTGGTCACATCCCAAGACGTCTGCAGACACCAGCGCTCCCCTCCAGCCTCTGGCCTTGGGAGGCATGCTTGAAGCCTCCTGCAGTGACTGCATGCAGATTAGTAAGCTGATTATAGAAGAGCTAAGCAGATGGTCTCTTTTGTTGCTACCTGTGAAAATAAGCGCGGTCCTCTGATTTCCCTGGGAGGAAGGAAGCAAGTCAGCAGACATCACGCAGCTCCTTGTTTATTTAGGACACTCTGAAAGAAGCACTGAATGAATATTACGACCATTTAAATGGATCTTTCCTGTCCCCATGTGAAATTAGACTGAACTGGCACCATGTCACCTTCTTACTAGAGAGACAACAAATACTAGCTCTGGCAAAAATCCTGATTCAGGCTTGACAAAATGTGGGGTTTGTTTGTTTGTTTGTTTGTTTTCATACAGGAATTGAAAATGGTCTTACATGCTCTCTGGATTTAACGTTATTTGTTATAAATGAGACAATGAAAATGCAAGAGGATATAATAAGAGATTGCTGGGTTTTTAAAGGTGATTTACAGAGGAAAGGAAATCCTAGAGATTAGGAAGTTGTTTAAATACCAGTGACAGTCAAATATGGATGTGTTCCAAAATAAGAGATTAGAAAAAAAAAAAAAAAACAACATGAATTGAAAAGAAGAGAAGAAAGCCACGAAGGAAGGTATATTCAAAAAGAAAAAGGTATCCAAGCAAACTAAACAAAAGACCTCTTAAAACCTGAAACAAGACACCTGCTTGTCTGGCAGCTACAAGCAGCAAGGAGGACTCCACCTGCCAGACCCAATTTTTAACATCAGTAAATCACCATGTGGATAGAATAACAGGATGTTGGAAAGGAAACAATTTGCACTAATTAGTGCATCTGATACCACTCTCACACAACTCGTCACTTGCTGTATTGAGCAAGAGCTCAAGATTTGCTCCAGCACGGAGGGAACAACCTGATTTTCCCTGCGTGCATGTTGTGTATGCTAGTGCTCTAAATTTACCAAACAGCTGAGCCCAGAGTGCGTGTGAAGTAGAAAGCCAGCAGCGTGTTAGTGGAATTATGGGGTGGGGGAGTATGTTATAGTGTAGCTAACCCAAACTGAAAGCTGAATTTTGAGCCTCTGGATCGTCTGGAAGTCTGACATGGTGATGTATCTAGGGGTCTCACGGCTTTCATTAATTTTAATGGGAGTATTATACCTGAAATCCCTCACAGTGCCTTGGAAATGTAGCTCGGGGTGTCAAGGTTGCTGTGCCTGGGTACTACTAGTCGTCAGTGCTTCATCTTTAACTTTGTAAGAATAAGGTCATGAAGACTTTTGGCTTGCAATATTTGCGTGACATAAAGTGAACCAAACTGTGGGTTTGGTGGAGAAATAACCCCAAGCCCACGGTAATTTCAGGATTTCAGAAGGAAGGCAGAAGGCCACTTAGTTCTGCAATATTTGAATGGTTTGCTAGCATTGAGTTCAAGCTGAATTGTGAAAAGCAAGATTAGATTAAATAATAAACTATTCAGAGCCATATACTGACATCACATAGATGCAAATGAAGGTGCCTAATGAGAATCAAAATTGAAAATCTGTGTCTAAGATATCCTTCAAATAAGCATAGAAAAATGAAGTAGCTCTCAATCAAAGGTTTGTGTTGGGCAATGTCTCTCCAAATAATGTTTCTGAACTTGATACTACTTTTCTCTAGTAATCTATGTCAAGATGCACCAGGTGAGCAGATCTTTTGCTCCTACTGATAAGCAAGGTTAAACTCACCACTCAGTTCCTGCTTTCCTGAACTCATGGCTTGATGTTTGAATTTCAGCATGACTGTCAGAAATGAGCCTAGGAAAGGTGGCAAACCCTCCACCTCTTTGATCAGTGAGCAGGATCCCTCATGTCTCTAAATTACCAAAGTTACAGGAAAACCATATGAAAACCAGATCCCAGTTAATACATATTAAATAGTGTTCCTTCAATAGATGGGAAATGATGAACAGATTCCTGAGATGCATAAACAAATTACAGAGAATTTCCAGCTTTGACATCTAAATAGAGTATGATGAATAGTTTGGCTTCGTGACAATATCTTTGTCAAGATAAGGAGCCAGAGGATGTAATTGCTTTTTCAGAGTTCTTTAGTAGTTCTGCTGTCTGAGGCTGCTTTAGGTGGTTTATGGAGGAGAGTGGAAGGTCTGCCTAGGTGAGTTTATCGGCCTTGGCTCTTGGGGCTTTATCTTGTCACCAAGATCATTACCATGATATTTTTCATATGATTCAGCTCTTTTCCTAGATTTTTTTTTTGTTCAAAACTAATGTCTGACTCATATCCTACAAATAACATTATTACAGCAGGAGAAGGGCTTAGTTGTATCGCAGAGGAAAGACCCATTAGCTGCGTTCTGTTATAGTTTGGTTGTTTTCTTTAGTAACAATCTAACAGAGGAAAGTATAGCTATGCAGAAAAAAAAAAAAAAAAAAACAAAAAACAGTTGCTATTGCTTACTGTTCACCAACTATTTATTAAAACCAGTGTCAAGAACAAATCCTTGAAAATGAAGTTTCACATATGCACATGATTATTCCTACGCTTGTTTGCAGGCTGCAACTGAAATGAGCAGTGATTCTTTACGAATGATGTTTGAATTAGTTAGAGAATCCCTAATTCTGCGATGGCCATACTGCATTCTCTAGAAATTTTATGGTTTTGGAAGGATAATGGCTATTGGCACGCATGGTGGTGCAACAGACCCATAGACAGGTTTTTCCACTTTCTCTGGCGACACATGCTGTGTTGCAACACCATGGAGTGTTGAAATACGGAGAAGCCCCAGGAATGTGGATGGGATGTTTTCCATGATACAGTTTCCATCTTGCCATATTTTGGTTATTAATCACAATTTTCACCATAAACAGAGATCTATCTGAAGCAAGGTTTGGCATGACTTGGGGAAAGGGAAATCAGAGAACAGGGAAAATCTCTTTAGATACCATTCCCTGTGCACATCCGATAATCCTTGAAGTGACTGTCTTGCTAATAACCTAGCAATTAAAAAAAATATATTGCTACTTAATTAAACGCGTCAGTCAACCAGAAACGTGTTTTCCTTATCAAGAGGAGCTGGATTTGATTTTGTCACTTGGAAACGGAGGTTAAAAACTCTTGTAGAGTAAAAGTTTAGCTAATAAAGGAGATTTGGATTAATACGTGAGGCAGAGAGAGAATGAAAGGTTCTTGAAAATCATCTGAGCAGGATTCATAGGAGGAGAGGCACTGAAACATTTGAGGAGATTTTATTTTTTTACTTTTAAAGAAAAGATATGCTATATGGTGCTACAGCTCTTGGGTAGAAGAAGTACAATAGGGATTTTTTTATGAGCCCAGGATGCACCTATTTGATCCACTTTCCTGCTCTTCATGTTTACGCATTTCAGGTATTCAAACTAGCCAGAAAGTGTCTACACTTGGGGCATTAGCAAAACCTGGGAATTTGGATGCTGAAGGTGCATAAATTCAGATGGAGGAGGAATAGGTGGTTCTTTTGGAAGCCTTAAATATCTGTTGGTGGCACAGAGAGTGCTGCCCGCCTGCAGCAGAGCCCTGGTCCTGCCCTGCAGCTGAACCATTCCTGCTGAAACTGAAAAGCATAGCCAAGGCTAGGGCACAAGGTGCAGAAAATATTCAGTTCAAAAACTGAGGCTTGGAAATCATGTAAACAACAAACAGAGAGATCAGAGGGTGTCTTTAACCACTCTGTTCTCCGTTCTGCCTATAGTAAACACCAGCCAACGCCAAACCTTTGAAGACCTGTTGGTGTTCTCTCCACCATGACCACTGCTGTGATCATGGATTTTTTTTTTGTTCCACATGAAACCCAGCAATAATAGACAATGCAGAAAGCAGCCCACTCATGAGTATTTATCATTTTGAGGGCAGGCTTCTGACACGGTGCTTGAAGGAGCTTGTATACATTTTTCAGATTTCCCTCTGGAATTATGATGACACTTGGGATGAATTGTTGCAGGTTTGCTAAGTCAGGAGTACTCAGGAGTATGTTCTGCAGCAGTAAATCTTTGAAGCATGCTGTTAATTCAGTGTGTTTACAGCTTTCTTAAAGAACCACTTGTTTTTTTTTTTTTTTTTTTTGAGTTCTGAAGAAAATGAGATTCCCTGTGAGACGTGATGGAGTCACTGTTTCCACGGAACAGGAGAGTAAACAGATGTGTAAACACTTTCACCACAGAGAGAGGGGACAGGCTACCACAGGAATCTGCAGGGAAGAATCAGTTAATTTTAATCCTAAATGAAGTTTGATAACTAGCGAAGATAACTGGTTTCCCTTCAAGCACAGCCACTGCCAGATTGTGTCTGGGCTCAGGGAAATTTGATGAACTGGGCATCAGTGGTCTAGCAATGAATCTAAGCAGTGAATTTTTTTTTTCAGAAGTTTATTTCTGCTAAATAGCTTCCTGTGCAGTGTAGGTCAGAGCTGATGACAGAAATGCAGGATTATGCCTGGGTGAACTTTCAGCTCCTGTGTTTGATGGGTGTCAGAAACACGAGCGAAGGTAGGGAGATGTCAGCTGCAGGATGGTGATTCAGATCACCGTGTAGACTGCAGAACAGAGCTGCTGTCAATCCCAAATTCCTCCAGCCGGGGGATGTTCCATGTTCTGAATTCTTGGGTATTTCAACAGCCTGTCCAAAAATATACTTCTCCATGGAGAAAATTCACAAATATCACAAAGCAGACCAAAATTTCATAAGAACCTACTGAATGGCCAATATCAATGGAAAAGTTCTTTACAATTTGCCAGAGATATTTTGAGGCAGAAAAAGAAAAAAAAGATTCTAATGTTCCAATGAAATCATTTCCTACCCAATTATGGTTCCTTAGCGCTTTCCACTGGAAAATTACAGGAATCAAACACAACAAATATAATTAAACCCATATCAGTAATTTGAGAAATCTCTTCTAGAGCACGCAGCAGTAGGTGTGCCATCCAGGACATTGAATAGCATTAAGCTGGGCTGAAAGGTTTCTGCTACACCGAGGACCTGCTTTTACAGCTTCTCCTTGCAGTATTCTTGTGCTCAGTCATCTGTTTCACCACTGAGTGAATTGCCAAAAAGAAAATCACGTTTTTTCCTCATCTGTCTGCTTGGACATATTTCTGGATTTTTGTAATGTATCACCTATGTTCAGAACAAAATTTGCCCATCAAATACCTACATGAAGCATTCACCTTTGTGGCTGAGAAGTACGTTTGCCATTTGCTCTAATCTAACCTGGAGTCAGGATTTTTTCCCTACAGAATTTGCCCTTTAAATGCTGTCAAAGTATTTTGATGGTGCCTGCGGAGCCCAGAGCTGCCAGCAGCACTCGTGGTGCGAGAAACAGGCTGCTCACTAATTCCCTCCAGCCAAAGACGTCCAGTTGGAGGAGACTTGACTTTTTCTCTTTTTGGTTGTAGTGCCCACAAGTCACCTTTTGGTTGGGAGTTTTGGAAGGGCAGCGGGACGTGGGGAGGTCATGTCAGCCTTTGCCGATGGCTCAGGGGTTAGCTGCCCAGAGGCTGAGGCTCTCAGTTCTCTAGGTTACATGAGACAGCAAAGCAGGGATGTGGGAAACTTTCCCTAGCTAGAGGGGCACAGCAGCTCATCATTGCAGAAGGAGCAACAATTTTGTCTCAACACCCCCTCTGTGGCTATGTGTGCGTTCAGCTCCTGTTCCTCTTGCGTCTTCATGTGTGCAGTTAATTCAGCAGACTAGCCCAGCCAGCAGTTGGTCTGCAGGCGCATATAGACCTTTCGTTCCTTCTCAAGGCATACGTTGTTTATCTTTGATAATGGTTTTAGACACATCTGTGTTTGCTTTAGGCTCCAGACCAAAGCTATGTACTCTTCAGCAGACGCTGGGTCTTATCCGGAGGTCTTCCATGTGTTGTTTTCATTAGCATCCTGGTTGCAGCCTGGAGAAAAAATATCCAGTGCTGGAAATACCATGTGGCCAGCAGGATCCTACATTTGTATAATACAGCCCAGCAGCAGGGCTCCCCTTTTCTGGGAATTCTTTGTTCTGGAAAAGCAGCGCCATAGCAAGGAGGTTGATTTATGTCACCAGTAGAAACCAAACACTCATCAAAACATTTCACAAACACAGAATGGCTCCAGGGGCCTTGGGGTGGAGGTGACTAATGCTGCCATCCCCGCGTCCCACAGCTCACTCCCTCTGTGACTGGCCATGGGGAACAAGGCACGGCTACGATGTGCTGCCCTGCATGGGCTTTATAACCAGGTCGGGCTGACACCCTACCTGGGAGCCACTCTGTGTGAAGTGACCCCAAACGTCACTCGGTTTTAGGGAGCGAAGGAGTTTAGAAGTTTTTAGGGGGCAAAGGAACAAAGACCGACAAATGTGGAGTTTAAATAAAAACAATAAACTTTCAAGCTGGGAAAGGAAACCAGTGGAGCACAGACTTGCCGTGTCCCTGTAGTCTGGTCCCTGTGGTCCTCAGATGTGTGGTGTTGGCTGCAGCTGGCCACAGGCTCCTGGGACAGTTCCACCTTCAGTCTGGCCCACTGTTGCCTTCCTTACATTTTTGCATTAATCTGCTTGTCCTACTGCCAGGATGAGATACATTTTCCTCACCCTGGATGTTTAGTCTTCAAAGCCTTGCTGTTTTTATCCCCATGTTACTCCCTAGTTTCCTGACGTCTATGGTGAAACAAGAGTACCATGTAAGACATTTGGTGTTTTCACCTCCCACCATCCTTCCCAATCTGCATACCTGGGAAAAAAATCTGATTTAACAAGTCCAGCATGTCTGGACACACCCTGCAGAAAATGGCTTCGCACCTCGAGAGAGCCTCATACCAAAGCGCACATCCTGGTCCAGACAGCTCCTTCCCAGATTGCTGCTTGTGAATGAATGCTCCGTGTACAGACATAAGCCTTACCTAATGCAATCAAGATGTGATGTCTGCATTATGCATCGCTGAGAACACCATATGCATTTGTTTTATTTATAACTGTCGTATCATAATTTGTCATATCAGTGATCAAAATATTCCCCTGCTAGGTAATCAGAGGGCAGCACAGAGGGGCTGTTTACTAACAGGCTTCCGTTCCCTCTGCTCTGTTGTGCTTCCAGGGCCAACACCCGCACTCTCCTCTCAACAGATGAAAGAGGAAGGCAGGGCCAGATGAAAGCCCCGTGCAGATGTGCCGGAGCATCCTCAGCCAGCGTGCGAGATCTGTCTGCCAGGAAGGGAAGCAGCCCAAACCCAGCCACTCATTTCAGGCATTAGGAAGATGCGCTAGAGATGGAAAACATAAGAACTACCCAACAGGTGGCCAGTGGGGAAGCATTATACCATTGAATTTTCAAAACATGTACAGGTGCCTTTCCTTTCTCAGCAATTACATTTCAATTCATTCTTAAAGACATGCAAAATTTCCTACTTGAAACACAACAGTGAAGGAACAGCACCTCACAGTTACTCGTTTGCTCTCACAGAAGGCAAGCAGGTGTCACAACATGACCCAGCTCACTGGATGGTGGAACTTCACGATCATAAGTGCCATGTAATGCCAGAAGTGGGTGCAAGATATTAGCAATGCTGAGGGGTAAATCCAGAGATCACGACTTATGTGGTTGTGTTGTAAATTTTATTTGAGGTTGACTCATCATATGGAGGAACATACAGCCTTGAAATGAGATCCAGACCTTCTGATGACAGCGGTTTGCACATCACTGTGCTGCTGCTGGAACTGCACACCAGCAGAGAACCCAGCACTTACAGATGTGGTTGAAGATGCGAGTATGGGACTGGCTGTTGCAAGAGATGCATATTCAGAATTTTTAATCAGAAATGAGTAGGTTTTTTCTTAACTGCCAGGCTTTGGCAGAATGTTCATCTACAGAGAGAAATCCAGCCCCAGAGAAAATCAGTTGAGGAAGATCACAATGTAAAAGGGAAACAGTTGGTAGAAGGAAGGTGTACCTCAATGCTGTTTGCTTAGATGGGAGTGAAAGTGTTGCACACCCAGGTACCAGAGGCTTTTCTTCACTTCTGAAGCAGTAAAGGGACAGTTTTAGCATTCTATGATGCTAATTAAAAATGTATCAGTGGCTGAAAGCAACATTAGCGGTTGGCCCTGAGAAATTTCCCCTGCCACAAACATAATTGTAATACAACCTGAAGCACTGAAATAAGTGTTAGAAAAATCATAAAGCCTTCTGTGTTTCCACTTTTCTCCTGCAATAGATGAAAAGTATGACAAATTTCACCAGAAGACACAAACATTAAGAAATCATTTGGCAAATGACATTTTTTAAGCCTGGCTTCTCGAGCCTGGAGAAATCTTTGAAAAAGGTCACAGCAGTGTGTCCCACGAGTGGCCTCTCGTCAGGCCCGAGGGGTAAATCTGTGGATCTGGGGCACTGTGATGCTGGCCTGAGGGGCACACGATGCCAGCTTGTTGGAAACTTCCCTATTAGGCTTTTTTCCAGGTGAACTGTGCCACCTCCTCTCCATCACCACATGCATGTATCTTTGCCCAAGGAGGTACCTGAGCTCATGTTTAAATCTCATTTTAAAGGAGTGTAAAATCTTTCCTAGAGATGCTCTCCTGAACAGGGGCCAGAAGTGGTGACACGCATGGCTGCACTGGCTTGGGCAGAGACACAAGCACAGCGTGTGCTCCAGGAAGCCTGATATCACGGACATGCCTGGAGCCTCGGGCCCGCGTGCTGTGGGGATGGACAGACCCTGCCCAGCAGGTCAGGAGGAGGCGGCAGGTTTTGTGCACTGCCCTCCCAGCGTGCAGCCTGCGGATCGCAGCTCTGGCCTTGGCAAGATCCCCTTCAGCAGGAGAAACTGGGATATGCAGAGCAGACAAAACCAAAATGTTCAAGCCTTGCATTTCGCAAGCTACGTGCAGATAGCGGAGCTCATCTTTAGGTAACACATCTTATAAAAAACCATTGTCTCTGTGAGTGCAGCAATTCCTCCTGAGAAGGAGAAAGTCCCTCTGTTCCAGTCCATACGCTCTGTGTCATCGGGATCAGTGCAACTCCTGCACCTTTCTGCCCTTAAACTGTTTCTCTCTTACAAGAAGGTAGAGGACACAATGGCATATGTATTTTTGTCTTCTTGCAGATGCCAAAATGAGGACCCAAGGCAGACGTACCTCATACAAGATCAAACAGGATGCCTGCTGCAAGGTAAGAAGTCAGACACGCAGCCCTGAGACACTGCTCACTGCCACACACTCGTCGCTGACTTTTTCTTATTGTTGCCAGATGTTAAAATACTGCTGTGCCCTCTTCAGAACTGGTGTTCCTCAGTTAGAGTCCTAAGGACACGTGAGAAGGGTTTTTTTTAATAGACAAATAACCAAGAAAAAGTATTATGTGTGCAGCTACCAGGAGGTTCACGTGCCCATAAGGAGCAGGAATGGACTTTTCAAAGAAACATTTGCACAACTTCATATCATCCATAAAACCACACATTCTTGGTGAGATGAGGGTGGCATCGTAGTCCCCTTGTGAGTGAAACATCTGTTTCTCCATTTCTGGTTAAATGTGAGCTAGAAAAAATGTTGCAAAGAGCCATTTTCATCTGGGCAGAACACTCCTGCCCCCTCCCACAGGCAGAAGGGAAGTTTTACAGCCCCATGGGACACTGCAGAAAACAGGTAGCACCTTTCAGGTCCAAAGATGCCTCTTATTTTCTGGTTAAGCAAGATGGAATCAAGTATCTGTGCAAGAGAAGACCTAAACGGCATTTGAGAGAAAGCTAGTTTTGTACCCAAAGCTCATTTTGTACTGTGGAAAGGATTTAGGTTCAGCCTGGGTCTTCTTCTGGGGCTCTAACCACACTGATTTCCACTCAGGAGAGCAAATAAGGCTTTGCTAATGTAACAGGAGTCATGGCTGTGTCTCTTCTTGAAAGTCTTTGCCACAAACTAGCCAGAGGGAGAGATGGACATAGCTCTCATCAAGAACAAGTGCTGCTGGGACTCAGGAGTGTGATTTTATTAGCTTTCTGTCGACGTTCAGAGCAGGATAAATGTCTATTTAAGAGCATTAGCCATGCATTCCCCCAGAAGAGGCATTTGCTGGACCTCTCCCTGCTCACTCTTCTCACCAACTGCTCAACTTGCTTTGCAATGCTGAAGGAATGAGCAGTTGGAAGTGTTTTAAAGAGATGTGTGTGGAGGCAACACACACAGAACCTGTTGAAGGCTGCATTTCAGCTCCTTTTGCACAGAGCCTGCAAGAGCTGATGCTCAGACCAGGAAAGGGAACAGCAGCAGGAGGAAGGAGGAACTGTGAAATGTCCCAGCAATGAGCAGGTACTCGCCTGACATCTCAAATGATTTATTCCATAAAGGAAGTGAGTGTCTTCCTTGGGCCAGCTGCTCCTGTGACAGCAGGAGCCTTGTTTGTGCAGCGGGGACCCAGCATCCCACGAGCAGAAGCACAAATTTGGCAGAGCTCACACAGAGCCGGCTCCCACCCGCAGTGATGGGAGCCAGGTGTGATGGAAGGAAATAGTTTTAACAGGATAGACTCAACACTGCTGAGTTAGAGCATGTGCTGAACCTCACCGACAGTCTTCCTGTAACACCAGTAGGCAGGGAGAGCCCACTCGTTTGTTCATCATTTCGTTGATTTGTTTCCTGGCCGAAGATAAATCGAAGTGAGACCTGAGCCCCACCTGGGGCTGTGGGTGCTGCAGCTCAACAGGCTCCTCTTCACTGGGTTCCAGCTGACCTCAATGTTCAGCATTGTCAGCTTAAGGATGGTGACACCAGTCTGCAAGAATTGCATTTAATTAATGATTAATCCTCCCCAGTTCTGGCCAGCTGAGAGGATGTGATGGTGCCCCAGGGGCAAGGGTGAAATATCTCCTTGCAGCATCTCTTAGAGCAGGATCTGGAAGACAATGCTGAAGTCCCTCACGGCCTCCCTTCCCACAGCCAGCTGTGTCAGCAGAAGGTCTTTTCTTTGTGCTGACTCCGTATCCACGTCTCCTCTCAACAGCAGGGTTTTGCTTCCCAGGTGTCCATCTAGGAAATCCATCTTTGCTAAATTTCCAGGGTGACTGGCAGATGACAAGGCAGATCTCTTGTTCCTGCTCCTGGAAAATATTCCTGGAAGGAATATGCTGTGGCAAGCCACAAAATATTTTGAGATACATTCAAAGATTGCCAGAAAGTGTAGCAGGGGGAATGCAGATCCCTGAGCCCACCAAGATGGGAGCACAGGGACTGTGGGGAGAAGGTGATCTGTGGCCCCACAACAGGGCTGCAGTGCAAAGGGACTGTAATCCCCAAACTCCCCCCTGCCCTGGTAATTCACCTTTCCTGCCCTTTTTTTTTTTTTTTTTTTTTTCCTGAAATACTTTTCTAAGGTTCACACCCTTCAATCTGTTTATTTTTAACATCTAACATTTTCTGAACTTAAACATCATCTCAGCTGTGTTCCCAGAGCTCAATTCATTCTGGTCCCATAACCATTCTTTTACGCTTAAAGCATACATTTTGCATTAGCTAAATTAGATTTTGCTCTGTTGTCAGCGACTGTCAGTCATGATGCTTTTGACTTTGCAGGTTCAAGAGGCAGCACAGTAAGCTGATGTAGAAAGCACGAATTAGACTTCCACTTGACAAAAATATTGCTAGGAAGATGAGACTTATAAATTACTTTAGACATGCCACCATAATTATTACATGCATTTTAGTTCTGTATTCATACATAGGAATATTTAGGAAGCTGGTTGCTATGGTAACTTCTGTACTGCATGGTCCATATGTTACTTCTGATATTCTTTTTTCCTAATGGAAAATTACACCCATGGACACGGATGGCATTTGTAAATCTTCTAGAAAGGCAACAATTTTCCTTTCCTTCCTAAATGTCATCAGCTGTGCAATGGGCGCCTTTGAAGTTTGATTCTCCCCCTCGTCAGCTCCCCAAGCACAAGACGTGCGCTGCATCCAAACCTTCCCTCCTCTGCCTCAAAGTCTTTGCCTTGCCTTGCTGGAGCCCACCTTGCTCCACTGGCCCCAGCACCTGCCTTAACATCATTGCCACTGATTTAGGAGGTTCTGCTCGGCTCTATCCTATCCATTGGAAAGCAGAATAAGCTCAGCTCCAGGTGCATGCACAAATGGGAACACAGTGTGCTTTTGGCTGCTGCACCATGCTCTCAGAGTGGACAGGGCAGCAAATCAGAGCCATCTATAGGCACACTGGTACTTCTTGATGTGGTTTTTGAACATTTGTTTGAACATTCAGGCAGTTTTTTAGGCAGTGGCATTTCTTTATTCTCCACTGGGGTTGGAGGGAAAAAAAAAAAAGCAAACTCATCTACCGCAAAAGGTTGTATTGCCTGTTCCATTTTTGAACTTTAAGCCAAGGGTCTAGAAATCCACAATGGAAAACTCCAGCACTGCAGCTGATGAGCAGTTCCCTGAGCTGAGTCCCACGCTGCACTGTTCCCCTTCAGCGTGTCTGTGCTCATCCTGTGCCTCAGCGTTTTGTAGCTGCCATTGGCTAAGCATACGTGTACATCTGTAAAATATGGATTTCAGTGAGGCTGGATCAGGGGTGGATTTAACTCTGTGCATCTGAAGTTCAGCGAAAACAGAGATCCATTCAAATGTATTCTTAACCTTATTTTTTTTCCAGAAATTCTTATTAACGGCTCGGGCTTGGAAGCTACTGCCCTTGTATATCTAAAGAGACTGCAAATGTTGGCTTTTCAGAAACCTTTCTTGGGGCCTTCCACAGCTGCACTTCTGTTTTACATTTGAAAGGTTTGACACCTTAGCAGGATAAAGTTATAGGTTTTATCCTTAAAACTTCCCAAACGCAGTTTCCATTATTAACACAATTGTGACAGCTATAGTTTGTTTATATTGCTTCACCTGGGGCACATAAACTTAAAGGACTGAAAATACCTCCATGCAATAAAAGAATTTTATATAATTGCTACCTCTTGCTGTAAGGGACAGCTGGCCTTTGAAAGTTGGGAACTCATTTACGTCATCGAAGTAAAATGTAAGTCTGGGCTTTAAATGACTGTAATTTATGTTTCTGAAGCTCAAAACAAAAATATGGCTGTCCAAAGGGCAAATACCTTTCAAACATGTTAATACTTATTATTCAGCTGGAGGACTGTGTGTGTCTACAGCTCCTTGGTAGGAGTCTCTCAGTAGTTGTCCAGAATTGCTGTATTTTCTTACAAAATTTATTGTCCTATTATCTCTTGTTTGTTTTTAACAATGTCAGACTTTCTATGGGTTCTTTCCTAATTCAGCAGTTTAAAATGTTTCCTAACCTGCTGTGCTGTGCTGCATCCCCTCACAGTCACTGGGGGCCAGTCCCAAAGCTGCCACTCACTGTCATCAGGGCTCCAGGCCACCAGGTTGGTGTGGCAGTGACTCTGTAAGTCCAGTGTCTCTCATCACCGAGAGGAGCTCTTTCTTGCAGCTGGATAAAAATCAGTGCCCTGCAAGGAGAATACCCAGAAATCACCCTGCAGCTCTTGTGCTGAGCATGTTCTTGTCACTATCTCTAAGCATTTGTCTGAATATCATTTATATACTTTGGGTTTAGGGCCCAGTTCCAAACAGCTGCTGCTTGTTTAGCTTCCTTTTTCTTTCTTTTTTTTTTTTTTTTTTATTTTTTATTATTATTTTTAATTTATAACACTGAAAATGCCCTTGGAATGGGCTGACACCAAAAATGTTTGTTCTGCTCTTTGGATGAAGGCACCCACCCATGTTTCAAGCTTTTATGATTTGCAAATTCACCAACACTTATTATGGCATTGCAAAACAACAGTGACAAAAAAGAAACTCAACCGCAGCTCCGTCAGAGCAAATTCCAGGCTTGGAGCACTGCTGCAAGTTTACAAGCCCATCGTCCCAGGGGAGCCTGTGTCTACTCAGGAGGTATATTTCCAAACCTTAGTTCAGCGTGATCATGGTCTGCCTTGGCTCCCTCCAGCAGTACACGATTTTGTCTTTTGCTTTTAATATGGATTCAAATGTATCTGTGACTTAAGAAAAATTAATCTCCTTTTCATGATACTCAAGAGTGTGGTTTTCCTGCCCTGCACGGCTCGTTGGAGGACAGCAAATGGCAGATTTTCCTAGTCCCGGAACGTATAAGTGTGAATATTGAAATTGAGTTTCTGGATCAAGAAGACTGTGCAAAGTGAATTCAAATTTCACTTGAGCATTGAGTGGGTGAACTCCGTTTCCTTCCCTCAAGCAACCTCTTTGGGCAAACTCAGTCACAGGGAAACTGAGCACAACTTTTGTCAAAGCCCATCCATCAAAATGATGCTGTGTGTTCAGGTCCTGCTGCACCTGCCCTCGTTGTGATGGTGGCTGGGGAGACGTGGGCACACATAGAGATCTCCCAGCATTTTGCGTGCTAAACCTTGCTTAGGAATTGATTTTTCTTCAGAATCATGCTGGAAGGATTAAGCAGGGTATTTGGGAAAAACACAGAAGCAAATGTGTTGGGAGACCTGCTCCCAAGTGAGGAGGGGAGCCTGAAAGCCAGCCCAGTCCTTCCCTCCCCACGCAGCCCTGGGGAGGTGCAGTCAGGGCCCAGGAATGTTCTTCCTGCATGCTGCATCCACCTCTAGCGGGACGTGGGGGGATCGGGGTCCTGGCAGAAGGACCAGCACCAGAGGTCTTTTTCACCCAGTTTCTGGAGGAGCTGAGCTTCTTGCAGCCGCTGCTCCAGCAAACAGTGGATAGAGAGTGAGGATCTGTGCTGTAACCCCACGGCATGAGATGATCCCAGAAGCACCAAGGGCTGTTGGGCCTGTTTTCCAGCTCCAACACTGAGTTTACCGGAGGCAAAAGAGTCAAAGCTCCAAGCGAATGCAAAGCTGCAGAGCTGCTGCACCCACGCATGGTTCCATTCTTTCCTGATGTTCAGAACTGAATGCCAAGTGAAGAATATATTCCCTAAAATAAATGGAAGGGTTAACTGGGCCACCAGCACGAGCTGCTGGTCCAGCTGATGGCACCACCACGAGCGCATGGAAGTGGTAGTGGTGCTGGACGTGGTGCTGGACACCCGAGGAGCATTTCCCTTTCTTCCTCCCCTTTCAGGAGAACACGGTGGATAGAAGTTTAATGTGTTTCTAAGGATGCTGTAGTGAGGAGTTCTGCAGGCAAGCAGGGGCTCATCCCTTCCTGGATTTTAGCCGACGGAGGGGACACTACTCTCAGGGTCCAGTCCTGCCCCTGCGTCACTGGTGCCTTCTTTTCTCTACCTCCTCTGAAACAGCTGCAGATGCTGAGAAGTTAAAGCCCAGTCCTTATGATCTATAGTGGCTGAAATGTCTATAAACACCTTGAGTCTCTCCAGAGATCGCCATGCTTGCCAAACTCTGCTTACTAGCATGTCTCATTAGATGTTGTGCTTTCCATACAGCCCCCCTCCTGGAGCCCGTGATTATGTGAGAACTGCAGAAAAGTCAGTTTAAAGACCTCAGTACATCTTCAATGCTGAAACAGAAAAAGCAGATGAAGAAACTCTAATTTAATTAAAAACTTGAAAATCTTTAATAGCATTAAAGGTAGCCTCAAGATTTGGAGCCTGCCTGTGGCTTTTTCTTCTGCATTGGCAGTCATCGATATTGAAATATTATCAGTTTTTTTTTCTTTTTTTTTAATATAAATATATATATAAAATATCTTTTTTTATATATATTAGGAACCCAAGACATTAATTAGGAAATTAACCACTGGATTCTATGTTTATTATGGCTGAAATAACTCTGATCACAAAACAGCAAAAGAAAAGCCCCTAGAAAACAATGCTAGCAGCATGACTCACCACACCACACCTTCACTGGCTGAAATAGGATGTTTTAAGGAGTCGAATGTTGTTTTCAAATAGAAATATACATTGCAGAGCTGATTTGGGTGTGTGTGTCCTTTAAAATGGATCTAGGATATTAATTAGGTGACAAGATACTTGATCTAGAGGAGCCAGGGATGCACAAGAGGCAACATTTCCTTTTATTTTGATTGTAACGGAGATAGCGTTTTTGCTTCCTTTTTGAGGCCTGGGTCTCAAGCACGATGTTTTGGGGGTTGCACAGCTGCATAGCATCATCCATCACAGGACATGGACTTTCATGGGTGGCAAGAGGGTGGAGAGGACAGGAGAGGTCCCTCTAGACCAGCAGCACACCAGCGAGAGTCACCCACTGCCGGACTTTCATGAACCTGCTGTAGGTTGTTTCCTCTAGGTTGAGGAACGTTCTCCTAACTTATAGGTACTGTATCCAAGAATGTCTACATCAGGGTTGACGTTAGGATCAAGAATTTGGAAGCAAATATTCCAGTTGTCTCCACGTGTAGCAGATTGGCTTGTGCTGTGGAGTGGTGCTGCAGCACACGACCTGGATGGGGTTTGGAAGGTGCTGCACCAGGTGATGTGCTCCAGCTTGCCTAAATGCTTGGTCACGAATGATAGCTCAGCACCGGGACTGATCCCCTCTGAAAACACGTAGCATGGACACCTGCTGCCCAGATCTGCTTGCTAAAGCTAATGCAGATGCAGTCAGTAACCATGCTGTGCCCACAAATACTCTCCCAGCTATAAAAAGCGCCCAGTTCATGGTGAGCAGTTCTCCTTTCTGAAGCAAGGTCATTCCTGTCAATACCAAACAAGAAGAGACACTTTTCTTTTTTCAGTTTTCGTGACTTTCCACTGTTTATCTTCCCATCCCCTCTCTCTCCCTACAGGTGTATACTTTGTGCAGTCACTTTTCTCCCGGGAAAGAACACGATTTTATGGCAGACAGGAATGCTGACCCACTTGTCTTCTGCTGCAAGCATCCATCAAACCCAGCCTCTGTGTCCCCTGGAGTCTTAATTTTCCTCTTGACAGCAAAGACAAATGATGGCCCCAGGGCTGTTTGCTCATGTCTACTCAAGTTTTCCATGACGTTTCTTGAAGATGACCTGTTTTTTAAACACACATGGAGTTTTCTTTCCTCTGTCACCTATCGATGTGAAGGCAGAATCAGCTATGTTTGAAGAAAACCTTACAGTGCCAGTCCCCAACACATCTTCCCTCTCTTCTCTCTGCTTCAGGCTTCTTACAGTTCCCACATTTACCAGCTGTAATACTTTCCCCCCTGTTATAGAATCATAGAATCGTTGAATGGTTTGGGTTGGAAGGGATCTTAAAGATCATCTGGTTCTTTTGGGGTTGTCCTGTACAGATGTAATGATATCTTATTTGTGGTGGAACAACCAAAAAAAAAAAAAAAATGGTTTCCTTGCTCATGCAGGGGGAAGAAGTGAGTCTCATTGCATCCACCAGGGCAAGGAGAGGTGTTTGACGGCGGAACCAGGCTGTGCTCTACTCCCTGGAGCTAGGGAGGTGAGGTCCTTACACTGCGGTGAGTACCTGGATGGTTTACAGGCCTCCTATTAACTACTTTGGGGTTTTTAATAGATTTTAATGTGTGCAAATATTTCTGGAATCAAACCAAAATTATCTGTCTCAAAGGCAACTTCTCTTCCAGTTATGTCATCTGTGAGCAGAGTGAAGCAATGGCCAACACCTGCCAGGCTCACCTGCTCACAGGCACTTTATCCTCTGCAAAACAGTGCCTTAAAGTCATTTCTCCCCAGTCCCACTGGATGAACCTGAACTGCGTGCCACTAGTTTGCTGCAGGCTTGGGAAGGCAGGCAGAAAACACAAGGAAATAACTGGTTTTGTTATTAAAATCTGCAGTACGCAGCATGCAGAGAAGTAGGGACAAAGCAGCTTCAATTCCCCAGTTTCATAATTCCAGAGAGCATGTCTTTGTGACTGCAATACATCTTTCTAATATAGCCCTTGGCAAAAAGTGCTTCCCTTTATTTTCCTTCTCATGGAAACTAAAATCCACCCTGTAACATCACACACAGAGCAGCCTGGTCTTACACTGGGAAACACCAAACACTCTCATTCGAGAGGACCACTGCCAGCCCTGGCTATGATTAAAGCCCCATAAAAATGAAGAGACTCTCTTGCCAGATTCATCCTAGTGTTGAAAGAGAAAAGAAAGCAGTTGCCACTTTCCAGTTTCTCTTGGCGTGAGGATTTTCCAGTGAGCCTGGACATCCCAAGGATGGGAATGTTGGTACTGGACCACCTGCGTGCTAACTCTGCTCGATGTGTCCCTCCTGGCATTCACATTTCCAAGACTGCAGAGCTGCTCTGAGGTTGCATAAAGTCTCTTTGGTCTCTGCAGTGAGCTCTTTTTTCACATGAAAACCGTGTGATCCGGGCATACCACAGTACAAACCCTTCTTGGCTGTTCAATGCCATAATTATGTACTGCATAACTATGAGTTACAGTGCGTATGGAAAAGGCCTTTCAAACCCACTGCTTTGTCTTTTTACTGACGGTATATGTATCTGCTTAACAGATATAGGATAATTTAAACAATTCACATGCCATAATGTGCCCTTAATGTTTAGCTGAGTGTCCCCGCATTTGTTTTGCATGTTTATCCTTCCATTTGTTTGGAACTTAAGTGTTCTTTGACTTTACCCCGTGCCTTACAGCATTATTTTATGGAAATTCCAATTTCCTGCCCTGAAAGAAAGCCTGATGATAATGAGAGGCTTGAAGCTTTTCATACAAAAAGGCATTTTGAGTCAATTCTGCATTTTGCTTTTAATCAAAACGAGTTGTATGCATTTGCATCAACAACGAGCTCAGCCCACAATGCTCCGTATGGGGTTGGCTGCTGGCATTCAGCGAAGGGCAGAGACAACTGAAACAGCTCCCCATTTTTCAAAGGTTTAAGGATGACCTTGCAAAAGTGTCATTTGTCAAATGTCAAAGTTTCCAGAATCACTGGAAAAAGTCCCTGGAAACACCCTGTGGAAACAAAGAGCCAAGTTCTCACATGGCCAGAGCAGCACAGCAGCACTTACCTGCAGGGACAGAGAGGGAAGTAGGAAGATTTTAATGGATGCTGAAAGATTTTTTCATGATGCTTTGTCTGGATATTGGTCTTCCACTTCAGCTGTGATTCATTTTTCAGGCATACTGTTTCAACTCAATTTATACTGAGCCTACAATAAATAAGAATGAAAACAAGCTATGGTTCATTAATCTGGACACCTCTTTGCAATTTTAAGGTGTCTAAAACACTTGGTAAGAGTCTTAAAACTTTTACTGGTCCCCAGCTCAGACCTGATCTCACAGAACCCCCTTCACGCTAATTCCAAAAAGGTCACACCCAGCAGGGGGTATCCATGTACGTGCAGTTTTAGGACCAGGTCCCTATTTTTGAGCACATTAATAGCACCCAGTAGGGCTGCGCTGCACGGACTTTGCAGCTCTGTTCTGCAGAGCGTGAACAATTAGGAGAGACGGGGACGGCAAGTCGCACAGCATCCCTGGACGCGCCGTCGTGAGTGGCTGTACAAGTTCTGCTTGGAAGGGATTTATTTCCACTCATTTTGGTCTTGTGGCTGAGAGAGGCTTGCAAAACCTTTCACCTTCCTTCCCTGGAGTCATATATATTTTATGAGAAATTTAAGAATTACCTCTTATTAAAATGTGGATAGTGTAATTACCAATAAAAAGCAGATGTTATGGCATGACTAATGCTTAAAAATGTGTATGTAGCAAGCACAACATACCAGCACATCCAGGCTTTTCAGTAAGATAATAAAAGTTGTCTTTGTTGAAACAAACTGGCCAAGTCACAGAGGTCTGAAGGAGGGAAATCATTACGGAAAACGCTGAAAAGCTCCAAAAAAGGGACAGCTTTGCTCCCACTGATCTCAGGAGCAAAATGTGACCCCAGAAAGTAAAAATGTGAGGACAAACGACCTTCTTCACCTTGCACACATCAGGAGATGGCTGAAAAGCGTCCTGCTCCGAGCACTGTGACATGCCGTGCTGAGAGCGTCCTTCCCCTAAAATCTGTAATGAGCTGTAATTAGTGAACTCCCCAACACCTCAGGCACCTCTCAGGGGGGCTATAACCCACCTGCAGCAGTCAAGATCATTGCCTTGGACCCGTCCCAAGGATTTTGGCAAGGGGGATCTGGAACGCTCCGCTCAGGCTGACTTTTGAAACAGGAATGCTCAAGCATCATGTAAATTGAGTTGTACAGCGAGCTCCTCCAGCAGCCCCCGGGTTCGCAAACTTTGGCCACGCTCACAAATTTCTCTCCCTTCCTTCCTGGCCAGTTTGCAAAGGAGCATTCCCAGCTGGGAAAATGGGCCTATTTTGAAGGGAGGGGGCATCAGTTTGGGAACACAGGTAGAATACATGCTTTTTATGCGGATGGGTGTGAGGGGAGCAGGGTGTGGGGACACCCAGGGCTGCCGGGGGGCCAGAACACCCCTGCAGCTGGGGCTGGTCCTCACCTCTGCCTTCTGCCTTCACATCCTCCCATGTCCTTCTCTGGCCCAAACCCTGTTCCTTTCCCACAGCCCCATGATTGGGGGTGTTCTGGGGGCAGCAGACTTCTCTGTCTTTTCCTTAAGACTCTCCCATGCTCAACCATTATCTTTTCTCTCTGCACAAAGATGCCATATTTCAATTAAAAATAAATGAATCTTCTGACTGTTCTCAGCACGGCAGGAGTGCCAGCTCATGGAGAAAGCTGCCAGGCTCAGGGGATGAGCACATCCTATGGGCACACGCTGCAAATGATGCAGCTGCAGGGATGGGAGCTGAGGGCTGCTCCTTTCCCCTTTGACAATATTTTACACTCACTTCTACCAGCATTAACTCTGTCATTTTGTGAAACGAAACTAAGACATATGCATAAGCAGCAGCCCTGACAGCAATTAGTTCTGGCAGAATTTTTGCAGTAATGAATTTCAATGAATCTGGGGTTTTCGGTGCCTGAACACTTCATTAGCTGCTGCTATATCATCCTGTGGTAGTTGAGAAATCACATTATCATAAACCACATTTTACTGCAGGCAGCAACAAGGATAATAAATGGGACGAATAATAATTCAGGCTATTCAAAGTCATCCCTATGCTTTAGAGCCCTGGGATTTCGGTAAATAGATTGAATACCGTATGGAAATGAATCTTATTCTGAATTTCTCAGTGACTCAAGTATTTATGAGCAGCATTTTTAAAGTATTGTTAGAGAAAGTGCTCTACTTTATTACGCTTGCCAGTTAAACACTGAAATACACACACGCTGATACATTAAAAAGAAAAATTATCCGTCGTTTAGCAAAAAATATTTAAACCTGAATGGAGGAAAATAGATGATAACTATTTAGATGTGAACTACCAGGAAGGGTTTGTATGTTTCTACATATTTACAGGGTATAGCAAGTGCTTGTACTTCCACAGAAGTGTGGAAAGATGTGGCTTTTGAAAACGCCTTGAAAGGCACAACTGAGACATTCCCCTGCTTCCTTTTATATTTATCAACCAAAGAGAGCAGCATTATTCTGTCATGGCCAAAGGAAATTAATACTTATCCCTGTCTTTGCAGTGATTAATATGAAAATTTTAAAAGTACATGAATCTGGTGCTATTTCTGTGGAAATTCATCCTTCCAAATGAGTCACTATGGCTGCTGGCTGCCAGGCCATCGAGCAGGCTCTGCAGTGCTGGCGAGGAAGACAGAGGACCGGCTGCATGTGGCCCTGGGGTGCTGCCTCTGGGCTCTTCCCATGGGATTTTCGTGTTCAGCGGGATTTTGATGTTGTGAGGACAGTAAAGTGTAAGCAATAATGAAAGAGATATTTCTGGCATGATTTAGATATTGAAATAACATCTAAAGTACTTTGGCTTGTGCACACAGTCAGTGTTGCCTTAGTGCTGTGGCAGTCTGTAATTCCTGCATGGTGTTAACAGCTTCACCCTGGTGTGATCACCTCTGTGCAGGTGCCCGTGCAGTCCGCTCGTGCTGCATTCCCTTCACACCGCAGCCTGGTGCCTCCAGTCGCTGAAGGGATGGAGAGGACAATTTACGTTTCCAAGGAAATTGAAAATGAAAGAAATCTGTTTTCTGAAATCTCTATTCTTAGAAAATGGGAATTTTCCCTGGATGAAGTCCACACATGTATTTTCATAATAAAAATTTCCTCCTAAATCAGGCATATGATGTCTGTGATCTTTGCTGATGAACTCGCCCTGACTTACTGTTCCTGGAACCTGGAAAGAGATGCCCTTTTCATTGTTGAGTGTGGAGAAAGCTCAGAAATGCAATGAGGTGGGAACCCCTCATCAGCCTCATCCACCTCTCGCCAGCTAAGAACTGGTGAATTTCACCAAGAGATTTAATCCTTGTTCCAAGTAAGCAAATGTCCAGACTGTCATCATCACTGGTAGTTTCAAACATGTGGTTAGCTGGAAGCCTTCAGGAGGACTTTTTCCTCATTTTTTTTCTCCTTTAAGACATCATCTTAGCTATGAAAAAATGTCCTAGGAACTAGGACTGCTAATCTGCGAATCTGAACAGCAAGCAGTGGAAAAGTTAAGAGAGTTTTCCAGAGTAAATGATGGCATATAAGGGTGTGCTGACTGGATAGAATTGGGTGTCCTGCAGGATATCTCCTGTCTCTTCTTTCTAGTTATAGGTAATAATCACCCACCCACACCAATAGCCGTGGGGAAGAAACTAGAAGTACCAACAGAAAGGAGGATCTGTGTCTGACGGAGGTAAAACAGTCACAAATGCAAAACAAGATCATTTATTAGGGGTTATCTCAGTACATCGTTTTCTCTCTTACAGAGATAGAAGCAACTGGCACTTCCTTAGAAGGAAGCTGGCCCAGCTGTGAGCAGTAAAACCAGGATATCCTCGGAAACGGACCGGCACGGAGGAGGCCAGCTCCACCAGCAGGGTGTGGGACAGTCATCCCTCCCTTTGTCATGTTGCCCTGGAACCCCATTACCAAGGAAAGCAAAGGGTTGTGCGATGATGCCCTCCCCACAGGCCTTGCCTTCTCTGATGCTTCTTGAGTACCTGGTAACCATAAAAATACTCTTCATCTCTCCCTTGGGAAGACTTGGGTTGCAGGTGTATTACCCAAATGTGTAGATTCAGGCCCATTTGAATGAGATGTTCGTAAGATGTTTTTAAAATGCTAAAAAAACTTACATCTTCTGATAAGGAAAAATGCTGGAGAAATTCAGTGTGGATGAGCAATTTACCACCAGCCTAACAAACATCTAAAGGGCAGAATATCTGTCTGTAATAGTAATATGACCATATTTCTGAATAAGATGGGGTCTTATAATAGTGATGATTTGATCAATGGACTTTTCAATTAACAAAACTTTAGCTAATTTGAAACATCAAACCCAAACTCTTTCAAAGCCCTGAGTTGCATATGCCTGTTTGGGTTGTATGTAAAATTCAAGAAGAAAATATCTGGGGGAGAAGAGGGTTGTTCTGGGTATTTTCTAAGGCTCTACCCAAATTTTAATGTCCTTCTGTTCCAAGAATGTTGAGGAGCACTTCTGATCCACCAAGATTTTCAGGAGGCCATAAATCAGACCAAATAGCCCGTGGGATGTCTTTGGTCTGGAATCTGTCAAGGAAATTCATGCAATCGGATGTAGCTTTAACCTCAAATCAGGTACTAATGCTGTCTCTGCAGGCCATGGTTTGTGCTATGCCAAACAGTAGCCTGTAAAAACTCAGGCAGCAGGGGTTGGAGGTTGGATTTTTATTTCTGAAGTCTACTTAATTACTACCCTTCATCAGCACAGGGAAAACATGAAACATCCTGTGTGAATTACTAAAGACTACTTGAGAATATAGAAGCTAACTTGGTATTTAGAATTAATTGAGAACTCTAGACAAGAAACTGTTTTCAGACTCAGAAAGAAGGAGCTGACGTTTTTACATCATACCTAGTTTTTGTAACTTAAGCTTTTTAAGAAAATACTAATATTTGTGTTTTCATGTAGGTTCTTTTTCAAATGTTTTAACTGAAGACCCAATTTTCCATCACAAAGTGGCTTTAATGGGAAATTTCTGACCAGCTCTCTGTTTATCTCAAGCAGATTGTAGCAGAGAGGTGAGAGCAGGGACAGGTCTTTATCAGCCCATCTTCCCTACTGGCCTTGCAGATAAACACAGAAAGAGAAGAGGGCTTTGATGACGGCAAGGTTAATGCTGAGGAGGAGGAGCACGTGAAATATTCAGCCGTCTCCACAAAAAAACTTGTGGCTGCCCACTGGCCAGCATTCCCTTTGAACAGATGGCATTCACCCCTCCTTGAAGGACACACGACATGATCATTCCAGTGTGTCATCCCCACTCTTCCATGTATCCACACCTTAGCTCCTGTGTGTGTTTCTTTCAGACCACCCCACCAGACAGGAGGCCACTTTCTTCCATGACCGATGCAGAGCCAGCAGCCCAGCAGCTGCTAAGAGGCAGTGTCTCTGGAAGCTGCCTGCCAACCTTCTCCTTCCCCAGCAAGCTGCCAGGCCCGGACCAGCCCTTTTCTTCCAGTGGATACATCCCTTACTACAGAACAGAAGCAGAGCTCTGCATCAGGCCAGCCCTGTGCGACCGGTTTCCCACCAGAACACAAATTTTGGAGAACGAAGAGGGACAACAAGAAGAAGAAAAAAATATTTGGAATTTTGGTGCCAAGTGCTTGGTGTCCTGACAACAAGGCAGCAAGTTTGTCAGCGAAAGACAGAGACTGAATCAATGCAGGCGTGGATGAGAAGCTCTTGAAAACTACAACCACATGAACATCTACATGAATATTGAACGAAAACACTGCTCCATTTGAATAAAACAGCAGGTGAGCAGCTGGACTGTGTAGTAACAGCAGAAGGCAACAGACAGGGAAATACCTGATCTGGGGGGATCTAGATAAATTGTTCTAGAAAATATGCCAAAGTAGGAGGGGTGATGATCAGAACTCTTTTTTTTTTTTTTTTTTTTTTTTTTTCTTTTTCCTGTGTCTCATCTGGAAGGCTAGAAGCTCACTTGAGAAATTCTTCCCTCCTAGGGTGGAGGACCTGGGTACATCTCAGTCAGGGTGAGCCCTCCTGGTAGCACACCATTCCCAGTGCTGGGCACAGAATTCCCTGATCCCCCTGAAGTACCCAGGTCCTGCTGGGCTGGTTGGGATACGAACGCATATTTTGTACAGCTGCACTCAAGATCAAGTGACAAAGGTGACCAAACAGCTGAAGAAGAGCAAATTCCTGTGCTTACAAAGACGAAAGAAAGTAATTCCACCCACAAAGTCAGCAGAAGATCTGCGCATGGAAAATGAGCTTTTTCTCTTTTATCTCTACCCCCAACTCCCCCAGTACGGACCATTCCTTTGCCAGGGCCAGTGGTGATCTGTTGTTCATGGGAACGCTGGACAGCTGTGAAACAAGTGAAACGCCAGCGCCAATGCAGAAGGGATGTGCAGCCATGGGAAATGGCTGATGGGAAAAAGTCAGAATTATTTAAATCGAAGTTGCTTGGAGGAATTAAGCTGAGACATAATTTCCAGTAGGAATTGGGAAATACATTTCCTCTCCCCACCACTACAATCCTTCCATTGTATTAATGGCATCTGTTAGACAACAGTCATACACAGGAGAAAAAAAGCATTTTTATTTAAAATCTTTGTCAGTAAAACTTTTTGAACACATTTCCATTAAGTCTGTCTTCATTTCACTTGCACAGTCAGTAATGAAAATGCTCCTGATTACTTTAATATGTGCAACCACGGGCTCCTATAAGACATCAGTGTTGACTCTGGAAGACTGGACAACGGCATCCAGGAACAACCTGACTTTGGTGAAGCTTCACTGCTTTACACCAGATGAGGATCAGTCCAGGAAAGCTCAGCTCAGTGTTTGCTTTGTAACTGAGAAATGTTGCAACACACTCTCCTTGCTGCCAGCTATGTCACCTCCTTGAGACCCCACACAAGCTGATGAAACACGGCTTTTTCCCATTAATGCTACGTGCGCAGACACTTTCTCTGCAAAATAGATGTATTTACTCCAGCTGCTTCGTGCATCTCCGAGTGCCTCTGTAATGACTACACGCCGGTAGCAGTAATCTCAAGTAGCTCTCTTTAGAGAGCAGTCTGCTGTTAAATGTACCAACGCTACCAATTTTCTCTCAGTAATCCTAGGGGTAAAACACCATTTTTGTGTATTTCACATCTCCATAGTTAGACCAGTGCTGGTGCACCCCGCAGCATCCTCCTGCCAGTTGTCCTCTTCAGCCACCAGTTTCTCCCCGGGTAACAAGAACTGGGCTCTGGCTGAACTGAGTCGGGCTGCATGAAATAGGTTTTAAACACAGAGGTTTACGAGCTGGGTACTTTGACAGGAGGCCATGCAAATATCTGGGATTATCTGAATTCGAGGGAGCAGAGGAGGGAGGGAGTTCTGCCTGACAATTGGGTGTGATTTATTCTGAGAATATTAAATCCAGTCTTTCTATAAATTCAGCATATTGAAGTAGCTCACACTATGTAATATCAAATCCACAAATCTGCCTGACTTTCACTACACAGAAACTCACTGCTTTCTATTGGCTATACTTGGTAATTTATGGGAAAAACAAACATCTGAAATCAAGGATTTGGAAGATGAGAATATCGCAAGCTTTACCCTTCTGGATCAGAAAAGACGAGTTTCAAGCAAATGCCAGCAAATATCATATCGTGTGTTGCCATCTGGAAATTGGAGCTGAACTCATGATTTTAATATATTTTCCACACAGCTTTGCTCTGAGGTAGAAGGGATGGGAGGCAGCACTGGAAGTTTCTGTGGTTCTCTCTAAGGCTTACACTACTTTATTACTTTTCCACATAGTTAACGTGCTGTACACAGACAGCAAATGGTTCTTCTCAAACTGCGCGGAGGATCAGATTGCTACCTTTGGGAGGACATCGTGTACCTTTGCCCCAAAAGAGGTCCCAGTCAGCTGGAAATAACAAACCGCTGAGTTCAGCCGAGTGTACTGATAGCGTATTTCCTTTCATCTCTTTATCTGAAAAATTCGTAATTATTGCTCCAAACCCTCACTACTTCAATATTACTGGTTTTCTGGAGCCTGCAAAAACAATCTGCGATTACTTTGATGCATGCTGTGTAGTCTTCATTGATCCCATTTAAGCTTTTAATCTCATGAATTCTCTGAGTTAATTCACAAAGCAAAACAAACAAACCGCAGCAAAATATGCCCTTCAATAACAGAAGTGATGATGACCGTAACTGTCTTTGGGGATTTATTGTAACGCAGGTTCTTTCTCAATAGCTGATGTTAGACTTCATTTGGAAAGGGGGAAAAAGGACTTAGTTACAATGTTTGTTCGTCGGCATACCCTTAGGGAAAAACTGTCTTCAGAGTCATAAAAGAGTTCACATAGACATTGCAGGGTGTGGAATTTGTCTCTGAAATCAGCTAAAAAGGTCCTGCTCCAGTACTGCACTTCAGACCTTAAGATCTTGACCCAAAGTATCCTAAAATCTGTAAGAAAGCTCCCTCAGCCTGAAGTGTTCACTCCCTATAAACCTGAACCCCACCAGGCGCTGTTTTAGGGAGCAAATTAGATCACCAACGTTTAACCCTCTCAGCAGTGCATCCTGCCCCAAGGACTGTGATTAGCGAAGCTCTCTTCCCTCTCCCAAACCCTGACTACGTCGATGCGTATGACTTAATATCTTTACTTTGAGCTGTGTTAGAGATGAAGTTTTGGCGAGTAGCACTGATCAGAGAGGAGCAGAACCCAGCGTTAAACAAAGAAGCTTACATAGGTCCCTTCCCTACAAAGTGATGGGGAGGGATGGAAGTGACTCGTTGACACGAAACAACTTGGCTTGCATTCGGAGCTGTGTTACAGTGAGTGATGAGAGGATGCCTTGAAGTGGTAAAGGAAGCAGCTGTGCTCCCGGCCACCCCTGGACCCTGAGCAGGTTTGATGATTCTGTCCTGACATACAGATATGTCTAGGCAGACAGACATCCATCTATCTAGACAGACTTTATCTCTCTTACTTTTCACTGGAATGAACATGTGAGGAATACAAGTGAGGTCTCTGCCCAGAGCAATTTTTCCCTGAGAAATGAAAAGCTGGGATGAAGGTGCAGGCTGGTCCTGCCTGTAATCCTTTCCTGGATAATGATACAGGTGGGAACAGATGAGGAGAGAACAAATAAGCCCACTGACCTCTGTAATCCCCCATAAATCTTCCTGTCCCTGCCCCGGTGCTACCAGTTCTCATTAACTCCCTCCCAGCTCCCAGGCTGCTTGGGGCACTTTGGCCTTTCCCAGGAATGTGAGCTGATGAGGTTTGCAGGTGTGGATAAGGCAGAAATGCTAGCACCTGAAACACGTTATGCACTCTTTATTTTGGCTTCTGCAGCAGCCATTACAGTCCCACACATGGAAAACAGCACAGGCTATGTCTTTTAGTTAGCAGTGTTTTATCAAGGCTGGTGTCCCTGGGCTAGTTTCTGCTACTGGTGAATTTAAATGGAGAGATGAATTCCCCAGGACAGCCTTGCAACAGGATCACTTGATGTGTGTCCTCCAAGCTAATATTTGAAACACAGTCACGTTGGGTGGTGCAGGCCATGGCTGTGCTCCTAGCACTGCTTTTCTGGGCCTGTGCATCCTGGGCATGGCATTCTTTTGCAACTGCTGCTGCATGGAGCACAGCAGCCTGAGGTCTGGGTGGAAACTGTGGTACCTTCTCACGTTATTGACTGGTTAAAAAAGGATGCAAAAGACTGGGGGTGGCGCAAAACTTCTTCTGTTGCAATTGGACCACGGTGCATGCACGTTTCTTGCAGGTACTAAGCAGTGAAATGCAAGCTGCTAAAATGGAACCTTGCTGGAGCAAGGCTGGGAGGCAAGGATCAGTGCAGTTCTGGATCAGGCTGCAGTTCTGAAGGGCTCTGCAAGGGCTGAGACATCAGAAAAGAAAAAAGAGAAAACACCACCAAAGCCCCCAACACAATATAAACCCGAACAATAGTGCTCTGAGAGCTGCAGAGTGTTTGAACAACATTTCAGATGGGAAAGTTTGAGAAATCTCCTGTATCCCACTGGAGCACTAGAGCTGCAACTTTTCCTGGTTCTTCTGGCCATATTTTCCCCACAGTGTTGAGACCATCAGCATGTGGGCTGCACATGGGTCTGGGAAAGAGGGGAAAGCACCGGGGGAAACGAGCTGGCAATGCAGAGGGTGAGGATGTGATGCTGCCTGCCTCTTCCAGAGGATGTGCCCCAGGTCCTCCCTGTCCGATGCATCCTCCTGGGGACGCCACACTTGGCCACGGAGCTTTGGGGTGCTCCCTAAGCCCTCCCCATTGAGCAGCAGCATGCTCGTTGCTTCCTTGAGGACCTCACTTCCTTACAGCATCCTCACCAATGTGTGCGCAAGGTCAAGGTGACAGCATCTCACTCCAAGCAGCTGCCCTGTTCGCACCTGATGCTGGATAATAATAATGATGAATGAATCTTAATCTTTCCGTCACAATTCCCTTTCATTAATATTTATATCTGGCAGATGTACCCCCATGGTGGAGTTTGTACTGCTATGCATTAGGCTGCTACATACAGCTGGTATTTTATGCAGCGACTTCGAGGACATTCTTCTGAACAGCATAGTCTGTGCAATTTTGTTTTCTGCTCATTGTTAATGCTGCCACGTGTCAGCCTGGAGAAGAGTGTTGATTTTAAGCCCACTCATTTGATGAAGTAAAATGACAACAACACTGGACACCAACATTTTCAAGAGAAACGAACTGATGTAAAAGAATGATTGCATGCTTAAACAACTGGCATTACCACAGAGGCTGAGCTCAGCTCAGGCTACACCACTGAGCCTCCTAATTACAGCAGGGTGTAATTTAAGGCTTCCTTAGCAGCCCGTGATTTTAAACGAATGCCATTTTCCAGTTAGACGTATGTGTTCAGCTGCTAAAAAAGTCCTATGCAGGACTTCTGGAAGAATAAACATTTAATTAAATGATCAAGTTGAGTCCTTATAATTGGGCTGAAGTCTGTTTATAACTAATTCATAACACAGAATCATTTGCCAGCTGGTAATTACTCTATGAAAACAAATTAATCACTGTACTTCCAAAGGCATGATCCTCTATCCACACCATGTAACAAGGCATTTGGCTCTGCTCTAGGATTGTCTTCGTTTATTTCCAGTTATCCATTTAAGCCTTGCTGTTTCATTTGGAGGGTTAGGGGATGCCACAGGAAGCCTGAAGCCACTGAATGAGGGTGAGCCCTGCAGAACTGGGCAGGGCACTGGTTCCCGCAGCAGCACCAGGAGCTCAGTTTTGGGCTACATCTTGCCTTCTTGCTGCTCCTGGTGGCCGTGGCTTTACACGGAGGAGCCTGAGCATCCCTTCTTGCCCGCTCAGCATCTGAATTTCATGAGAAAACATTGCAAAGGGTGTGCCTATATGATCACACAGGAATTTGGGGTATAAAGTCAGCCCTGCCCACAGGAGTGGTTGGCTCAGGGCCTGAGTGGGACCTACCCCACAGAAGTACTGACCTCAGATCGCTGCTGTCTGCTGGGTGGTTAGCCAAATACCCCTCAGGTTACCAAAATCACATCCACCTGAAGCTTCCCGACAAGTCAGGTTTCTAGCACTCAGTGCCAGCTTGTGAGCAAATGGGAAGTGAATGTGATCCTTGTAGCGGCCCAAAAGTGGGTAAGAGCCCCTCTCTCTGGGTGGTAGCACTGCAACAGCATTTCACTGGGCGATTTTTCCTGAAAAATAAGTCTATACTGCTAGGTGACACAGAAAACATCACGTTTCTTGTGCTCTAGGTATGATTCATAGCAGCTTTAGGCTTTTAACAGAGTAAGTAGCTTCACTGATGTGCTAGCAATGAGGGTCGAGCCTGTTTTTCAGCTTGGATGCTCCAGGGACCCTGTGCTGATTGCCAGATTGCTTCCTGGATGTGAGCGTGACTCGGCCATCAAACATTTTTTTTACCCTCTGTATTCTGTTTTATGTACCCAAAGCTGCTCCTAATGGGGTGCAGATGTTTCTCATACTCAGTTATCACAGAAAATGGACAGGAGAAGGAACTACTGAAAACTCTGGGGGAGCTAATGGGAAACCACAGCACTCCTGAATCACCAACAAGGAAATAGCTGATGGGCATTTTATTTTTGCTGCCCCTGCACCCTTCCAAATCACTGCTGCTGGACAGGAACTAGGATCACACTGTTTATCAAGGAGCTCTGAAGTTTAATAAAACATGAAAGCACATGCAACAAAGAGAAAACAGTGGGAAGCCTGGCAGTGGGTCCGTACAGGAGAAGAGCATCCAGGGGTGTTATCAGCATTAATTCTGCTGCTGGCACTAATTGCACTGAGTGCAGCAGCTGTGCTAACTGTGGCTGCAGTGAGCAGCTTGTTTCCTTTGGGCTTCCTGGTGCTGCACAGCCAGAGCAGCCCTGCTGATACAGCTGGGATGCTGAGGAGGGATGGGGATGAAGTCAGAGCACGGCCAGGCACAGCACCTCCAGGTGCAGCTCCCAGGTTTTGGTTGCACAGCCTAGAGAAAGCACTGTGCAGAAACAAGCAGCTAGCAGGTAATAGAACAAGCTGAGAGTGATTCTGTTTGCCTTCATGCAGAGCAGTTCTGTACCCCTAGTTTTTGATTTTCCACTGAGCAGCAACAGCAGATGGAGTAGGATGATCCTGGGACAGTTTGGGAACTGGTCACCTGGTGTTTCTTTCAAGTGTCTCACTGGGAGCATTTTCCTCCTTCTTTCCTCTTTGCATTTTTTCAACCAGATTTCCCTTGCCATTGGAATGCCAGGTACTGTCTGAGCAGTGCTGAGGCTGGAAATGGGCACTTCCCCCCTCCTCCCTGCATAGCCCCAGCCTGCCTTTGGGAGGGTCCTCACTCACCACTGTTCCTCCCTGCCCCAGTCCTCATGTAGAAGCAGCCACAAAATCCAAGCAGAATTGGGCTTACTCCTCTGACATTATTCTTCCTGATGGGGATAGGCAGAGAGCCAGAGAAATGATGCTGAAACTAATATTAAAAGGAAAAAAAAAATACCAACAGAAATAAAACCAACCAAAGAGCAACAAAAAACCTGAGAAGGTAACTGTGTTCCACGTATATCAATGTCGCAGTCCAGACTGGAAAGGGCATTCACCACCCTTGGCCCTTTCAAACCAGTCTGTCGGCTGCATCTGCTAGCTGGCACCTGCGTGCACACACTGACTGGAAAATAATCGCACGTGTGGTGAGCCAAATGCCAGGAATCACAGTCCTAAAGGTGGCCTGCATCATTGCCGGATGGCAGGATTAGAGGAAACCCAAGAGCATCCAGAAGTAAAACCATGGCAGGATTTTTAAGGGAAAAAAACAGCTTTTTAAACCATCGTGTAGCTGATGATGAGCAAGGCATATGCATTTAATGCTGAAATGAAATGGATTTAAAAGCTATCACCAAAAAAAAAAAAAAAAAAAAAAAAAAAAAAGAAAAAAGATCTCAGCTGCCGAGCCCCCTAAAAGCACCTCCAGGGCATCGGCAGCTGGAGAAGTGTCACTGCCCTGGCCACCACCTGTCACCTGTGTCTGCGTCCCTGTCCCATCCTCGCACCACCCCTGCAAGCCTCACAGCGTCACCTTCAGCCTGGTGCCATTCTCTCCCGAATTGGGGAAAATCAAAGGAAGGGACAGGGTGTTTTTATCATTAGTTAGGGCAAGAAGGTGCCTTTGGAAACAGAAAATGAAGGTTTGAATTACACCGAAGGAATGAAGTACTTGCTTCTGCCTCCTGCAAGGCGGTGCTGCCCGGAGTGCAGCTGAGGAGCTCCCCCTGCAGTCAGCCGAAACCTGTGACCCCAGCGCCGAGGAATCATTTCACCCACCTTACACAAGGAAACCGCGATGTTTGCTCCTAGTCAAGTGGAAGTCGCAGCTGTGCTGTCAGCTTGATGTAAAGCACATCAGGAGAGACGTCCACCTCCTACCCGGGCTCGACCCCACAAGAAAAGGTCCAGAAATGATGCTCCAGTGGTCCCACGGGCTGGAGAGCTGCATCCAGGAAAATCATCAAAGTTTGCCTGGATCCCTAAGGCACCCTAATATTTTTAATTTCCCCTTGGCAATGCCTGCTTTGAAGAAAAATGAGAAAGCATTCCGTTTAATCAGAAGCACAAAGAATAAAGTGTTGCTTTGCAGGAGATGGGGAAATGCATTATTTTAAACTCCTTACAGAATAAATTTTCTCTACATGTTGTGATTTAGTATCCAAGCAATTTTGAGAGACTGTGCTGTATAGGGCTAAAAAATCTTTAGCTGCTAGGCTAGAATGTGACTTTTTAGCTGAATGACCAAAAACATTAATTTCTCATCTCTGGTGCTTTGAGGCCATGTGCGTGATAGAGGTGGATGCACCAAAACTTCTGAGGAGCTGATGGGGAGCAAAGCTAAAGCCTATGGAGGGATGGTTGTCATGGCAACAGCTTGGAAAGCACCAAAAGAGACTTTTTTCTTTTTTTGGCTGGGTAGTTTATTACGTTTCCTTTTGGTGGCACTGTCTGCCCAAATATTACCTAATCAGCAGCTGCTGCTTCAGGTGGAAATCCCTCCTGCAGGTCTTGCTTCCTCCAGGCACCCAAATGCAGCTCTTGTTGCTGGTGGAGATGTGTTGCGGCAAATTGTTCCTGCTGCTGCCCCACGTTTCAGAGGGCAGGTGTCAATCAGATACTAATTGCAGTCAGGCAATTAGCTATCACTGCAGCAGCTATAAACATCCACTGGGCAAGCTAGAGAGCTCCTAGTGCTAGTAAAGGCTAGGCCTGATGTTTTTATACACTACTATCTTGCTTTTTTTTTTTTTTTTTTTTTTTTTTTTTTTAAATACTTGTGTCTTCACTTTGCTAAAGCTCAAAGGAAGGCCTGGCTCTTTTCTCTGGCATGTTTGCTTTCCCTGCTCATCCCAGCATCAGAGGTGAGTAGCTTTTGTGTAGTCCCACAGCTACCCATTGATCAGGGGCAGATGCTGCTCCTGGGTGAGGGGAAGCGGTCACGTGCTGGTGTTTGGGGAGTTCTTCTCCTTTAATAGCTGGTGGAGCCAAAATGCACAAGGAAGCGTGCAGCCCCTGGTGGGCCTCCTGGGGGGCTTTCTAGGGCTCCTGATTTATGAGGTTGGCTGATTGCCATAGAGAGGATGGTGAAGGGTGAGTTCCTGGCTCAGGCACAACCACCAGGATTTCTTCAGCAGGGACAAGGCTCTGCTCCTCACTTCCCAGTTTTCAGTCTGTGTAATTTTCTTATATGATCCCTTCTCTATTATCTGGTGTTTTCTTTTGACTAATGGTGATGCTGTGAGCCCTTCCAGTAGGGATGAACACAAATTCTTCCTATAGCCTCTGCAGTGAATTAATGGAGCTTAAATAGGACATTGTGACCAGGGAATCAGTGAGACTGAACACGAACAAAAGATGCTTCTCCATTAACATGAATGAGAAACAGTCTCACTGTGCTTGATTAGTCAAGTTGTTGCCCACAAGGAAATGGTGTTTGCTTCTCTCATGTAAATTTTCCTGCAGCTTTCAAGCACTCTGATTAGTATTTGCAGCTTGGAAGATCTCAATTTAACTTTGTTTGTTATCCTTGCTGATGTTCTAGATTGCAGAGATGTTTCCATGCAAATCACAGTGTTCACTTTTAAAATTAGCCTGCTCCTCTTTCCCGAATGATGAGCTGCTACCCCAGCCCAGCTGGGCTTGGCAGCATAACAAAATTCCTTTCCTACAAGAGCATAATAGAAGCAGAAGGGTGGAAGGATGCTTGGAGGGGTAAACATGGAGGAAACTATATTTAGCTGAAGACAACCATACATGCACACACAAAATCAAACTAAATTTGAGGACTAAATAATTACTCACAATTACTGAGAATTTCAAGGCAATTCACGAAAGCCAAGATCCAAATTGCCATTATTTTTTCCAAAGAGTTAGGTATCCAACTTCCATAAGCAGGAAAGAATGTTTTATTCTCCTTTTCAATTGCCAGAGGGGTCTGCATGAGGAGCTGAGCTCTCATGTGCTGCTGTTGCGTATTCCAAGTGCCACATCTGTTCAGAAGCAGAAGGAGGGTGGTCTCAAGATGCTGGAGCTCATCTCACCTGCTGGGTCTTTGTCTGGTGTCTGGCATGACACAAGGCCTGAAAGCCAAGAGTGAGAATTATTTTACCAAGAAGTGAATTTCTGTAGTGCAGATGTGTACATCCCAGCTCAGGTCCCCATTGGGTCACAGCTCATCTGAGGGTAGACAGACAAAACAGGACAGACATACAGCACTGGGGGGATGACTCTTTCCCTCCGACTGCAAAGGCTGCTGAGCTGAGCAGCTCAGGCACCAACAGCTGCAGAAGGGAAATGCAAAGTTTGAAGGTACAAAACCTGTCCAAATCAGCGAGAAGATCCCTCTCCGCCACCAGCTCTGCTTGGCTCCTGTCCTCTCAGTCCCCTTTCTCCATGCTCCAGTTCCCTCTGTGAGAGTGCAGAGGGCCCAGCGTGTAGGAGAGCAGGTCACAGGAGTCACAGTGAGAGATCCAGAAAGTATTTCCCCGTGGCTGTCACATTGCATGTGTGCTGCACAGCCTGTGCTGCTGAATTCTGCGCTGGTTGAACATCAACCCGTCCCTCGACCTCCTCTTTGGCAGCACTCTGTCTTCTCTGCCCTAATGAAACTGCTGTAATGGTTCTGGTGAAAGTGTCCCTCCACCTGTGGAGCGTGGCGGTGGCTGAGCAGGCGGGTGCTGATGCTACAAAGCTTGGAAACTAGTTAATGCCTTTGAGCAAAGTGCTCCACTTAGGCTCATTAGCAGTACACCCACATGGTGCCCGCCCTGCTGCCTCTGCCAGGGAAACTTCCTGCTCTTTCACGGTGCTATTCATGGCTGCAGTGTCTGTCCTGTAGATCTGAAGACGTATCTTGTCCTTCAGGGACACCAGCTCCTCCAGGCATTTTTCGGAGACCTTTCCTATACAGTAGAATAAGAAAATCGGTGATTAAAAGTCCAGAGGATTCTCCTCACTCCTGCATTCTTTCTGGGAAAATATTTCTCTACCAAGATGTAACCAGCTCGAGGGCAGGGAAGGGCACAGAAGAGCTTCCCAGCTGTTGGCGGTGGGACCTCCATGATTAATTCTGGTCTTCGCAGTCCCTAATCTATTTTCTGTGCACAGAGGAAGCACTGAAGACTTGTTGCCCTCAAGAATGAGCTTGGTCAGTGGCTCCTGGGATGGATAGCCATGCCTGCTGTGCAGCCCCTGACACATCTTCCTGCTGTCTGCATTCATCTGGCAGATGCAGCCTGTGAAGCTGTCACCTTATTGCTGCTTGCACGTTGCTCCAGGGGATTTGCACAGGCTGCTTTTGGATCTGCTGGCCTCTGCTCGTGGAGCCAAGAGATACTGAGCATTAGAGCCCCATGGCCAGTCACCCCGGACACAGCAGCATGGTTTAATGTTATTTCACATGTATCTTGCCCAGCAGTTTAAGCCACTATGCTTTATTAAAAGGTTAATATTTAAAGGCAATTTATCCCTGGTCAGCAGTATTTCCAGAAAAATGCATCACAGTCCAGAAATCTGTTACAGTTGGACAAGAAATGTGTAATCCCTTTTCATCTCTAACATACTCTGTCTCCATTGTGTTGTTTTTCTGTTCCCAAGAGTGGTTACGTGTGATTGACCATGGGTTACCAAACCCAGTCACCCCCAGGAACCATTCGGCTCCTGGTGAGATGTGAGGAACTTCTTGTCTTTTATCTCAAGCATTAACACTTGCTGTGGGAAGAACATCAGATGGACAAAGGAGTGTGGTACTGTTCAAAGCAGTGCTTCTGTGGCTGAGGAAGAAGAAACAACAACGTTTAGGATGACACAACCTCCCTGTTCGCCCTGCTGGCAGGAGGCAGAAGATTCCTCGTCCCTAATCAAAACCACGCTCATCTCTCCCCAACCAGAGCTTCCTGTGAGCGGCTGCAGGGCCAGGCTGGGACTGAGAGCAGCAGAAATTTGGCTCCCTTTGCAGTTCCCCATATGACGGCGCTCGCTGTCAGCACGAGCAGAGCCTCTCTCTGCCAGCGGTGAGCTGCATGCACAGGTCTCAGCAAGCAGCAGGACATCTGATGCGAAGAGTGGCTGAGTGCAGGAGCTACAAAGGTCCTGCAGACTGCTGGGGGGAGCCCAGGGGAACAGCTCCAAGAGCAGCTCAGTTCGCTTTCTGCGTCCACCCCAGCTCCTCTACCCTGCTCTTCCAGGGTGGGAGTGCTCTGGTAAAGTCTCCATAACACTTGCTCTCAGTTCAGGGCTGCACAAAGATCATTTCCAATGTTCTCTCTGAGTTAGCAGATGTTCTGAATCTGGCGTAGAAATGTGTTGTTTGGAGTTAAAAGAGAATTCCAATGATTAATGTTACTATCTGGATAATTACCTCATTCAGCCAGCTTTTCTTCTGGCTTTGCAAGAAAATATACATGCAAAATGAGAACAATATATATATTTTTTTAATTACTGCATCTACTGAATCACATTTCTTCCAAAAATAAGAAAAAAATATATTTGAGGAAAAAAAAAAAAACAACTGACAAGTTCACAAGATGCTTGTGCTCTAACATCTAAATGGGACAACAGCCCCTCCAAACCTGCTCTGTGCTGTTAGAGACCTGGTGGCTGAGAAACAGCTTCTGCATGGGGAACGGGCGTTGCTCTATGCATTGACACGTCTCAAGTTTCAGGTGTAGATGATCTGAGCTGATAACCACACACCTAATACCAAGTTTCCATAAGCAACTTGTAGACAAAAGCTCCCTTCAGCCAACTCAGTGATCGAGTTTCCTGTGTATCTGTGCATGCACATAAGGGGATATTGTTTTCAGGTCAGTTTGAATTTTTTTTTTTTGGTGGAAAATGTTCTTTATTTTTTTCAATGGAAATTCAAATACTAAATTTTTTAAGCTATATATATATTAAGGCAGTATTTTAGTGTTCAGGAGTTCTTGTTTATGAACTTGTTGACATTTTCTGTACCTACCAGCATATATAGACAAAATACTTCTCAACAAAAACAATGTGGTATTCCAGGAAGACAACATACCAAACCTGATGCCAATCTTTTCAGAAAGCTCCCCAAACTGATCCGAGGCACTGCTATCTGCAGCAATCCGACCTCTTCAGAACAAAACTTGCTTTGCGCTGTTGTAAACCTCAGATGAGACAGATGCATACGTATGATGGGGAAAGACCAACGCATCTTTTGCATAGCCAAGTTGTGTCCCTGAAGAGGGAAAGCACAAAGATATCAACGATCTGGTTAGGGAGCAAAAGGATAGCAAAAAGGCTGTTGAGTAGCTCAATGCTGTTCAGGCATAGGGCATCAGATTTTATTAACACAAGAGGCAAGGTAGCCAGGCAGGGCTCAAAGTCAGGGATTTTCCGTTCGGGAAAGAGAGTTCAGCCTTCAGTGTCACTCAGAAAGGTATGTCAGGAATTACCAGGAAAGGGTTTGAGATCGAACTGCTGAGCACCTGGTTTGTTCCTCCTGTGGCTCTGTTGCACTGCTCCAAGAGGTGACTGAGGAGGGTGAACATCTTGTGCGAAAGGGAAATTAAACAGAGCTGGGCTCCCGAATCTGGGAAAGTCGGGGCTGCGGGAGAAGCAGGCAACAGGGGCATAAGGCAGTTGTGAAGGCTCTGAAGAAGGAAGGGGGTAGGGAACGGTTATTCATTGTTCGCCAAAATGCGGAAGGAAGGTTCCTCCTGAAAAAATGAGGCAGTGTGATTTCAGTGAAGCAAATGGAGAGTAAATCACTGTAAGGCACTCTTTACCTCCGGACTCATTTAATTTGGGAATTTATAGAACAATTCCCCAACAATCTCTGCCTTTTCCCTTCATCAGGAAAATCCTGTCGCCTGCTGCCTGCTCAGAGAAGGAGGGATTCTGCGTCCCAGCTCCACCCTGAGTAAGATCCCTGTATCAGACCCCGGTTACCCGCGGGACGGCCCCACGGGGGACGCCTGCCCACGGCGGGTAGAGCAGCCCCAGCCCGGTCCCACCTCTCCCAGCCATCGGCAGCGGGACCGGAGCCTCCGCGCCCGGCGGGACGGGCCCCGGGCAGGGCGGGCGCGG
>VXAV01003450.1:634-19136 GCA_013399715.1 Alectura lathami
AAGGGAGTGGAGCATCTCCCTTAGGAGGAAAGGCTGAGGGAGCTGGGTCTCTTCAGCTTAGAGAAGAGGAGACTGAGGGGTGACCAAATTAATGTTTATAAATACGTAAAGGGTGGGTGTCAGGAGGATGGAGCCAGGCTCTTCATTGTGACATCCAGTGACAGGACAAGGGGCAGTGGGTGCAAGCTGGAACATAGGAGGTTCCACTTAAATATGCAGAGAAATGTCTTCACAGTGAGGGTGACAGAGCACTGGAACAGGCTGCCCAGAGAGGTTGTGGAGTCTCCTTCTCTGGAAACATTCAGAACTCGCCTGGATGTGTTCCTGTGCGATCTGCTCTAGGTGTTCCTGCTTCGGCAGGGGGATTGGACTAGATGATCTTTCAAGGTCCCTTCCAATCTCTAACATTCTGTGATTCTGTGATCCTATGGTTATGATTATAATTCCCGCACTGGAATTCTCCTATACTGTCTCATTGCTCTCAAGGGACTTTTAAATGTGCTGTACAGTGGTCAGCAAAGTCTATGAATGTATTACGTTTAATAGGATGTTTGAAAGTGCTCTGAAATATTTTAAGAGGAAAGCTTCTCACTCCTATTTATGTTAGTGAGACCCATATGCATGCAGCTTAGGTCAAAATATGTGCTAAGTGATTTATATGGTTGGAGTTCATCCATATCTTATAGAAAGAGATAAAAATAATCAGCAAGGAAGACAATTCTGTGACAGAAAATTTACTCTCTGGTTTACCTAGCCAGCACTGGTAGATTTAATTGGGAATTGTGTATTCATCTACACATGGAAAACAGAATATGGAAGAAAGCCAGAAACACTGACACTATCTATCTCTACTTATGTAAGTATAAGGAATCTTATTGGATACTGGTAATCTAGATAGAACTTTTGATCAAGGTGTAACTTCTTGTTATGTAGTTGCTGAACAAATGAGAAATAAATGAAATTAACACTTCAGAGATAAAATTAAATTTACTAGGATCGTGTTGTTTACTAAGCTTTATTTTTCATTCCCATTATAACTAACCATGTCTTCTATTTCAGAACGAACTCAGCTTATCCTAGACTTGCAAAAGCCTTATAGTTTAAAAGCTGTAAAACACTCAGTGTCTAAAAGTCTGTACTTGGTACCCGAACTCTGAAATTCTGTTAGGGTGTCTTTTCTTGTGGAAGCAACTCAAGAAAATTCATTCAAAAGGTCTGTTAAATTCTGGGTTCCAACTGCTGTGTGTATTAAAAATGCCATAGATATTTATTCCCTTCTGTATTTGGATAATTCTCTGACTGATTTTTTGAAATGGCTGCTATTCAAGCAAACCAAAATTTAACAACTGTTTATTTTACCTTTTTTTTTTTTTTTTTTTAGACTGTGTATTCAAAGTCTTTGCCGTCACAATATATAACTTCTGTTCAATGTCTGTGCAGAGTTTACCCGAAGTGTTTGTAGTGTAACTCAGATAAACATAGTTTAGAAGAAAACAAAAATGGAGCTAAGCCCTCTGGAGTTCTCATATTTCAGCCCCACCCATTCTCAACCCTATCCATACATCTAACTTTCTACTTAATTTAGTACCAGTTAGCTTACCAGGATTGTAAGCTTATAACCACTGTTACTCTCTAATGAAGTCAGCATTTTAAAAGGAGAATGTCTCATTTCTGTAATTCTTCCCTCAGTCTAAATACAGTGTGTGATAGGTTATTTGCTAAGTTGAAACTTGTTCTTCAGTTTGCTCAACAAGAACAGTCCATGTGATGTAAAATAAATCAACCCACCAATGCTAGAGTACAAGTAGAAATTCTGTGGAATAAGCAGCCCTGAGACCTTCTCTTCTTCTACTCCAGTTTCTCTATCTGTAAAATGAATGAAAGATACTGAGCTACTCTGTGAAGTACTTCCAGACCTGCAGATGGGAAGCACTACAGGAGAACTTGGTGTTCTTTTTAATTATTGATAATTTTAGTAATATTGAATAAAATCTATATTCTGGTAGAATGGCTTACACACTGAAGTTTTGCAAAGTTAGACACTCTATGGTGTTCTGTTTTGGGCCCTCGCTACAAGGACTTAGAGTTGCTCAAGCCTGTGCAGAAAATAAAAACAAAGATGGTGAAGGGACTAGAAAACAAGACATCTGAGGAGAAGCTAAGGAAATTGTGTTTGTTGGATCTGGAGAAAAGGAGGCTAAGGGGCAACCTTATCGCTCTCTAAAACTACATGAAAGTAAGTTGCAACAAGTTGGGGGTCTGTCTCTTTTGTCAGGTAACTAGTGATAGAATGAGAGGTAATGGCCTCAAGCTGTGCCAGGGGAGGGTTAGATTCGATGTCAGGAAGAATTTATTCATAGAAGGAGTGGTCAGTCTTTGGAATGGGCTGCCCAGGGAAGTGGTGGAGTCTGCACCCCAGCAGGTATTTAGAAGATATGTGGACATGGCACTAAGGGACTGGGTAGGTCAGGCTGATGATTGGACTTGATGACCTTGAAGTTGAGAACATGTTGCATAATACATTTTCTTGGAATTTTTTTTTCATTATTATATTTATTTATTTATTTTGCTTTGGCAACATGCTTTTGCATGTTTGTGCAGAAGAAATGAAGTAATCAGTTTGGTCACAGGTAATTTCCAGTCCATTCTCTTGCCCAATTCTGTCCACAAATACTAAATTAGTCCATAGACAGTGCCCGTGAAAATGCAGCCTGTCAAGGAGTTAGTGAATAAAACAGAAACCAAACCATACCCTTAATTGGAAGCTACACATTTTGTGAAGACTCAGCTTTGACTTTGTTAGAAGTTACAAGTAGCTGGCTACTGTGCAGGTCTCAGGATCATGCCTCAAAGAAAAATATAAATCAAAATATTGTAATTTGATTACTAAATTAATTTGGAGATTTCTAAACCACTACCCTTGCCTTAAGCATTTTTTGTGCTATTCTATAAATCTGCTGAACATATTTCTGTCTGAATGCAGACAAACTGTTCTCTCCAAAGTCAGTCAAGAACTTCAAATAACATACACCTCATCCAAGATTCAAACTTCATTACGGATTCAGATTGAAATTAAATTTACATTTAATTCATCATTGCTTAACATAATAGTTCATGCTTTGTTCTTTCTAAAGACCGTAAAGATTTTTTTTTTCCATTTGAGAAGGCAATATTTCTGATTAGCTACGTGAACAACCTACAGTAAAAACCACAGTAAGTGTTTTGAAGCGTTTTCTCCTAAGTTATCTGTGAATGATAAGGCAGATTTTTTTTGTTTGTTTCTGATATTAACCGCTCAATTATTTGGAAAATATATTTGTAAAATAAACCACAGATTTCAAATGGTGATTTTCTGCATACTGTTCTCATTTCTTTACTAGAACAATTTTTGTTAGTGACTGGTACACAGGATCACAATGTATCATTTCTGCATGGCTGTCTGTTCTAAAGAACTGCTTTTAGACTGCTTCATGCAAGTCTGGTACATATACCTGGGAAAAATTAAACTAGCATTAATACTCTCATTAATGTTTTTGTTCCGAATTTTTCTGATGAACGAAGCAAAAATGTGTTTAATGTGCACATCTAAGTAAACAGAACTTTGTGACCGTTGCCAAAAACACCCTCACTATATTACCAGCTGTGTATTTTGTGATATTTGCTTCATGCAAGGCTTCATAGGAATAGTAGCACTTTCCTACAACATATTTTTTCTTGTAGATTGTACTAGTAAAGGATGGAAACAAATCAATTAGATGCAGCACAGCGACATACTGTTTGAGCTCCCCTGTGGCAGACCAACACACATTAAACAAAGCTACTGCAGGAATTCAGCCAATGAAGTTAGATTGCCTGCAGCTTCTAAACATGACTGAAAACCCATAAAAGGCAGACAAAGTTAAAGAAGAAAATGAGACTGGTATGTAACTTCCTTCCGTGCTCTGAGGTGCAACACATACCAACAGAAGGGTGGGGATGGCCTTCGATAAACTTTGTTTCATTAGCATTTTAGAAAAGGAACAATAGGGACAGAAATCGTAGCAGAATTCTTGCCTTCCAGGAACACAAATTCAATGATTCATACCTGCTGCGTATTAGTTATTCAAATAGTTAGACATTACATTTTTGTGTATATTAAGTTACTTGTGGGTTTGGGGCACCCCTCTGATGGAAAAGTTTGACAGAATTTTGTATTTGTGTAGGAGGCCTTAAAAGCACAGATATAAACAAATGCAAAAATGAACAAGTAAGGCTTAGAGGAAGAAGAAATTGGTCCTGATTAGACCAACTGATAAAGTTGGAAGAAACAGTTTCATTCTTTGTTACTTTGTGGTTATTTATTTGGAAATGATTTTTATAGAACAGTTACCTATTTCACCCTAAAAATTTGATAATTTTTCCTTTGCAGTTTCTTTTTAATTGGGCTTTTTCTGTGGTCTTGGTTTCTAAGTTAAATTCACTATGTTCCAACAGTCTCTCAGATAAAATAATACTTGTGGAAAGTTTTGCCCTTATTTGAAACTTCCAGATTTCTCTTTATAGAACCATTACTACCAGTAAGTTGGAGCATGTCTCTGGTTTATGTTCTGACTTTTTGAATTGTAATTTCATTGCAGATTTCCCTGCGATGTCAGCCTTGTGATTGATTTATTTAATAATTTTCTACATAAGTTTTTAATCTTTTTTTGCAGCAGGAAAAAAAAAAAAAAACTGTGATATTCAAATTAGTATTCGGATTAGTGGAACAGATATAAGCTATCTGGAGTTAATTCTGAAAGTAGCACCTCTTGTTCCTACCATGCTATTATCACTTATTTTTCCATTTAAAATGCACTTCTGTGCAGAAATATTTGTGTGTATTTTACAGGTAAAGGGAGCATGGAAATACACAAAGTATAAAGGTGCCTGCTTCACAAACACCTTCAATTCTCTGGTGGCTATCCAAACTGACCAGTTACACAGCTGACTTCCTGCCCCAGCAGATCATGAATCTGAGCGAGTATACATGGTGTCTGAATGTCTTCAGGTGCAGTTGTGATCCCTAAGAAATAATTTGTTTCAGATCTAACTGAACACAAATTATTTTATACTGAAGTCTATTGTACCATGCTACATCTTTGTTACAACAAAAACCTGAGCATGAAAAGCAACTAAATTATCAAGAAAATGCTGGTTGTTTTAGTTAATTCTTATATTGATAAAGATTACAACTTCTGAATGTGAACTTCAGAATCTTTAGTACAAGTTAAAATTGAAAGAATCATTCATGAAAACATACAGGTCTGTGCTACTGTGTCACTCAGCAGAGATAAAGAATGAAATAATGAAGCAGATTCTCATCACTATTACTTTTCACTGTGCTTCGGTGCATTAAACATGCCTGAATAATAACTCCAGGAAAACACAACAGCAGAAATTTTGTTGGTTTTTTTTTGTTTGTTTTGCTTTTGGTGCAGAATGGTTGCAGTTTCAAGCGTACTACACTAAAGACCCACCACCTGTAGCTGGATCCCATTATTTGTAGTGCCCAGGGAGGTCTCTATTCATTTTTATGTGCCACTTAATGATGGTGAGTACACATTTATTTTAAGAAAAGCTTCCTTCGCTCTCCCATGGTGACAGGAACTGCCTACAGGGCTGCTGTTTGTGTGCTCTACCACTTCCAACTTTTGGTCACATCGTTCACTTGTTTACAATTGCTATGGCAACATGACTGCTATGGTAACTATTAATAAACTGCCACTAGTTCAGCAAAGAAAATAAAAGAAAAAAGAATCCAAGAAAACACATTTTGCACTAAATTGCAGGAAAATAAAACATTTTAATCATCAGCTCACTCGCTCTAGGGCAAGATTCCATTCCGCTCTCTCACTAAGTGTTTAAAGACACAGGATAGATCAAGGTGAAAAAAAAGTTAGAAAAGAGAATCAGAAATTACCTCATAAACTTAGCTCTTTTAAATTCTCACTGTAATGTTGAATGTAAAAACCTTTTCTTACTAAACCCTATTTTAAATCACCCACTATCACTGTTTTTATAAGTTACGTGAATCGTAGAAATACATAAGTACCAAACAATTTTTCGGGTATTGGTTTCACAAGATTTCTTATGAAACAGTTCAATGGGCTGGCCAAGCATTTTCTGGAGAGTAGACTGAGATGCAGAAAGAGTAAAGCAGTAGACTCATGGCTGACTGTACAGTGTATTGAATTGCAGTCAACAGCAGAGGCACGATACCTCTTCATGTGTGCTCCTACACATGACAAACATGAATTAAATGCATTTCCTTATACTTCTGACATGTACAGGGGATATCATGCCTAAATTAAAAATCATGGAGCCCAAATCTATGGAATACTTCATAACTATTGTAGTCAGTCTCAATAGGCTGAAAACAAACTTGAATTTCAACTTCAAATTTTATATTCAATTCCAGGTCATGAGGCAGAAAATACTTTACTTCTATTAAAAAACTGATAGCAGATTATGTATTAAGTAAAGTAAAACCCGTGTGAGCATGAAACTAATTTTGTTGTCTCTAATACCTACTCAATGCTCAAAAGCTAGTGAGATCTAGTTAGACGAGATCAAGAGAAGAATGAAGGTGTTAGTGTGAGAGTAGGAATGAAATCTACAGCCTAATGTAAGATGGCTAAGTACTGCTGAATGGCTGGTATAGGAGAGATTTATGGCACAGAATTGTGAAGGAGAGTCTTATTTCATGGTGGTGAAAGAATAGCATAGTGAAAAAGCTTCCTGAGGTAACTTTGCTATGGTTACAGTCTCTTGCAGAAAACATTTGAAAGTAGCTGAAACAAAATGTTAAGTAATACACTAGAGGAAGGTGGGGGTAGATCCTTCCACGTGACTCCTCAGTGTATATAAGAAAGCAGCAATAAAAGGTCAGGCTAAAAAGCAATACATGAAATTTGCATCATTTCTTTCCATCTTCTAGATGTCTAAAGACATAAAAGTGGGGATCGTTTGTGGAGCCAGTACAAATCCAGAACCACTTGTGCTCTCTGGAGCTCAGCTGGAAGTGCTGGGGACACAGACTTGTGCCATCTCCACTGAGTCTTCTGTCTGTCCTTAGATATCTACCCAGTGTGGAGAACAGGCACTGCTCCATTTTTTCCTCCTGGAGTATCCCTCCCAAGCATTCCCTTAAGAAGTGTGGTTCACCAAGACACATCCTTGTGCAGACTGTCCTATTCTGCTACTTTTTTTTGTAGAATGGCCAGGGTTGAAAAGGACCTTAAAGCCCATCCAGTTACAATCCCCTGCCATGGGCAGGGTTGCCACTAGCTAGGTCAGGCTGTCCAGGGCCCATACAGCTTAGCCTTGAGCACCTCCAGGGGCGGGGCATCCACAACTTCTCTGGGCAGCCTGTGCCAGGGCTTCCCCACCCTCTGAGTGAAAAATTTCTTCCTAATATCTAACCTAAATCCCCCCTCATTTAGTTTAAAACCATTCCCCCTTTTCCTGTCACTGTCAGACCATGTAAAAAGTCAGTCTCTCTCCTGTTTGCAAGCTCCCTTCAAGTACTGGAAGGCCACAGTGAGGTCTGCCTGGAGCTTTCTCTTCTCTAGGCTGAACAAGCCCAGCTCCCTCGGCCTTTCTCCATAGGAGAGGTGCTCCAGCCTCTGAGCATCTTCATGGCCTCCTCTGGACCTGCTTCAGCAGCTCCACATCTTTCTTGTGCTGGGGTCACCAGGCCTAGATGCAGTACTGCAGTTGGGGCCTCCAAGGGCAGAGCAGAGGGGGACAATCACCTCCCTCAGCCTGCTGCCACTCCTGTTTTTATGCAGCTCAGGATACCATTGGCCTTCCAGACTGTAAGCACACACTGCTGGCATTTGTCAAGTTTTTTGTCCACCAGAACCCCCAAGTCCTTCTCCGCAGAGCTGCTCTCAAGGAGTTCTTCTCCCTGTCTGTACACACACCTGGGATTGCCCCGACCCAAGTGCAACACCTTGCACTTGGCCTTGTTGAACCTCACCAGGTTCTCCTGGGCCCACTTTTCCAGCCTGTCCAGGTCCCTCTGGATGGCATCCCTTCCTTCAGGGGTATCAACTGCAGCACTCAGCTTGGTGTCATCAGCAAACTTGCTGAGTGTTATTGAGTGTAAAACACAAAGACATGTTATAAGGAACAATACACATCAGAGGGCAAAAAAGTAACAGAAAGTGGAAAAGTACCTGTGGCAGAACTAATTCCAGGACAGTGCAAGAGGCGGACAGATAAGACAGTTGTTACTCTGCAGCTTCTGCCTCTGGATGGTTGTTATGCCTGTATAATTTCATATCAGTGACAAATACAGCAGGAGTCTTTCATTAGTACACCGGAAAGAGGTCTTTCCAAGGAGAAAATCCTGGGTACTGATAAGAGAGGTAAAACTCAGCTTTTTAAATCTAGGTTTTCAGAATGCTTAATCTCAATGCAATGCATGTGCAAATTAATTAATTACTTAAAATTATGCAAAAAAAAAATCAAACCATGGTCATTGAGACAGTAAATTTTATGTTAGTATCTCTGTAAACTGGAGGCTAAACTCAGGATTTAGGTATAAAACACAGAGAAGTCATTTATACCACGAACATCTAAAATGTGCTGTGAAAAAAAAAATGGTTGAGAAGGTAGTGTATTCAGTAAGAAAAACCAGATAGTATTACATTTTGCAAAAATATCTGCATATATTACCTGAAATATCAGATAATGCCACATAATGGCATTTTAAATTGCTGCAAACCGTAGGCTTTCTTTAAGAACTATTCTCTGAAAACGTCTTTAAATGACGTAAGTCCTGAGCTGGCATGACACAAATTACCTGAACTTCTATCCAGAGAGAAGTAGTAACACAGAACTGTTCCATTCCATCCCCCTTCAGTATAATGAGTCAGTCACTAAAGCTCTGGAATTCCTTCTGTAATCTTTCCCGAACTGTCCTCTTGTCTCAGTCATTGGATGAAAGCCAAAAAACAAATCTGTTATGGAGATTCTTAATGCTTCACTGCCTACAAATTAAAATCTGGGGTACGGATACGTTACCCGTATAATGAGTAGGAGAGAACTACCTGTCAAAGAGCAGTCAGTGTGAGGCAATTCCATCAAATGTGAGGAAAAAAAATGCTCTGTAGTGCTTCCCTTGCCTGTCAGGAAGCTGCAAGCCAGTCACTTTTGTGAAACCTCAGTTCGGAGCTGGGGGTCCTTGGACACATATTACTTCTGGCACTTACACTTTTGCCTGAGGCACCTCTTCCAAGTCAAGAAAGTGACTGAGCAGAAAACTTGTAATTTTGTTGTTGATGCCACAAAGTTAATTCTCAGCCAGATCAGTCCCCAAAACTGGCCAACTGTTTAGCTTGGCCGAAGTTCATATTGGCAACTGAGACTTCTGGCATCTGCTTGAGCAATGGCTCAGAGAAATCAAGAAAGTGCAGCTTAAACAAGTGGTGCAACGATTTATCAAAGCGGGTCTAGTAGCTACATTCTGATCATGGGAAGAGCAACTCTCCCCGTGGTCCCTCCTGATCTGTGCCTACCCCTTCCCTTGCACCAGCACTGGGCCTGATTTGACACACCAGTGATCTGGGCCAGGAATGTAGAGAGGCTTAAAACTAACATCATGGAGGCAAAAGCACTGAGGAATGTGATGGGCTTCCGAGAGGTGGGCGATGAACACTTGGGAGGAAGTGGGGACAGGTCTGGAGTAACTGCTGGAATGGCCAGAACTGTGTGATCCGGATATTACATCACTTTCAGCTCTTAGCATCAAAAAGTAAAGTCATGCATTGGAGTACTGGCACGTAGATCATTGGTTTCCCTTACAAACGTGAAAAAGTCGGTAGGGACTTAGGGACGTGTAGTTCTACCTTTACCGTGGTAGTCCAGTGTTTGGTGCATTTTCCTAGTCATTAGATGATAGTAGGTTGTGAGATTTTCAAAGATCATATTTTTTGTTTTATTTCGGTCTTACCTCACACATGAAAGACAAATGTGATACAATAACACATGAAATGCTTAGTTTGGTGTTTTTTGGATTCAATATCTGAATAAAGCATTCTGTTCATCAGAAAATAAATGAGGCAACTAGAGAATCCTGTGGGAATCAGAAATGAGATATTTTAAATCTGTATACAGTTCATCTTACTAAGATCAAAACTCCTTCTATAAAATAAATTCACATTGTGTAATACTTTCTATGTTTTAATGTTTATTCCATCTAGAAGTACATTCTGTCCCAACACAAGAACAGATAAATTTAAACAGATTTTTTTTGGATTCCATCCATTCAATTCAGTACAGCTATGACCTTATCTTCCTGTACTTTGGGCTCTTGCTTTATTTTGGATACCCTAATCCCTGAATAGTGAGTACAAAATAGTGTCCCTTTCTTCACTTTCCCTCAGTTTTTCAACTTAATATGCAACATTAGTTAGCCCTAAAAACCTTTCTTCATGTTTTAAGGCATTCAGCCATTGCATTCTTATTGCTAGAAGTCTTTATAGACATCCAAGTGCTAACAAATGCAAAATAAAGGAGCTTGTTTTTCATGTCACTGGAGGAAGACTTCAAACCAAAGGAAAAGGAGAAAAAGAAATATTTGTTCAAGATTTTCTGAACTTCATTGGGAACGTGATTTCTAGTAATTGAGTTCTGGTGATGCTATTTCCTGCATTTTCACACACATCCCTCAACTGAAAACATTTATGTATAAGTAAAATCATTGTATGTATCTATTGCTAATGCTTTAATCATGTTACACAGATACCAAAGTCGCAGCTTCTATGGGTTCTCATTTCAGTCCTTCAGAAAAAGAGAATTTGGAATATTTAAAATATTAATCAAATATATAATTTATTTGCCTATCTCATGACTCTAAGTGTGGTTTCAGGAAAAAAAAACTCTCTAGCCTTACCAATTAATGAGGACTAGTCAAATGTATTTAAACCTCTTCACTTCTTAGTCCTCATCTTTGGCAAGGTCAAAAAGAAAAATTAGGTACTAGAGCAGTAATTTGTGCAGAATTTAAAGGCTTATGGCTGTGACAAGCACATCTACGGTACAAAATATTTTGAGCCAAAACTTCTTTACCTGTTTAAATTCAATGCACTCTGCGTTCCAGATGCATGGTCAACTGTCCAACTCATACCTGAGGAGGAGGAGGAGGAGGGGAGGGGAAGGGAAGGGAAGGGAAGGGAAGGGAAGGGAGAAAAGTAAATATATTCTCGCGGTAGTGAGTTTGACTCAGTTAATTTTACTGTATTATAGATGGCTGCACAACACAAGATGTATAAGCAATTCGGAGAGAAGAGCACTTAGGGAAGCAGAATGGAGAAACTGGAAACTGTGATTCACCTGGTACCAGTTTTCACAGAGAAAGCAATGGGGGATAATCCTAAGGCAACAGTTACTGTGATGATAACTTTAAGAAGAGGATGCTGAAGCATTTAAGTTAGGGACAACACTTTCTTAGAGAAAAGATGTGTGCTCTTCAGTAGAAAGAAATAATTTAATATTTGCCCTGAGCTAGAAACTCAAAGTGAATGGAAGAATTTGTCTTGAGGGCTTATGCAGCACAGGAATAGGAGTAAATTATCTCATTCTTATCAGCTTCAAATTTGACCCAGTAAGTTGAACTCATTCTAGACCAGTGAATTAGGATATCATAGCAATAAATTATTTCTTTAACTGGCACAATTTGTTTCTCTGAGGCTTTTAATCACAAGTTCAGACTCTTCCTAATATGTGCCTTGTTAAGATGTAGCTTTGCAAAAATACAAAGACAAAACAAAACACTCTCTAATTCCATGTCTTGAAAACCAATTTTCACCAAGAACCTTAAACAAAATATGTTGACAAACATTTTCTAATTCAATCCTCCTGAAACTTGTCTCTCCTCTGAGACTTGTGCAGAGCATCTATTTTGTAGAGCTGCCTCTGTACAAATTATCATTGTTCATTTTTATAAATTATGTAAAATCCATTGAGACATTCATGAATGATATGTATTAATCCAAACCTACATGCACAAATGTCTGAAAAGGACTCAGGCACCTAACACAATGAAAGAAGATACCAACAAACCTGATTTAACAGTTATGACCTTACAGATGTTCCTAAGATATAAGAACAGAGCAAAGAAACTAGATTAGTTTTATAAACAGAGATGTGTTTGAGAACAAAATGGACACACCACATGAAAAAAATGAAATTTTTAGACTGGCATACTAGTTGACAGTTAAAGAAAATATGCACAAATAACAAGGAAAACACAATAATCTAGGGAAGAAGCCTCAAGCATGGGGTGAAGTCTTTATGAATACTAAACACGGAATGAACATTATTCCAAAGCTGTGAAAATGCTCAAAAGTGGTATGGAAACAGAGACACAGAACTACATACAGATGTATCATATATTACACAGTTTCCTCTGTCTTTAACAAGACAGCTAAAAACCAACCAACCAACCAACAACAACAACATGCAGAAAAAGAACCCACCCTCTAATTCATTGTTAGAATAGAACAGTGGTTGTACTGCATCAGCCTGAAGATCTCTCCAGCCCAATATTTTGCTGCCAGAAGTGGTCGTAGAAAAGATCCGTAGGGAATAGTGCAGAAACAAACAAACAAAAAAATAGAATCATAGAATCTTAGAATCATAGAATCCTAGAATCATAGAATCATAGAATGGCTTGGACTGCAAAGGACCTCAAAGATCATCTAGTTCCAACCCCCCTGCCGTGGACAGGGCTGCCAACCACTAGCTCACTAGATCCAACTGCCCAGGAACCCATCCAGCCTGGCCTTGAACACAGCCAGGGATGGGGCAGCCACAGCTTCTCTGGGCAGCCTGTGCCAGCGCCTCACCACTCTCTCAGGGAAGAATTTCTTCCTGATGTCCAACCTAAACCTCCCCTCTTTCAGTTTTAGCCCATTCCCCCTTGTCCTACCATTATCCACCTGTGTAAAAAGTCAGTCCCCCTCCTGCCTGGTTAAAAAATTCCTTCCAATCCTTTGGTCATTAAGATCAAGAAATTACATGCTTCTCCACCTAAAAAGAGCACTCAGACAGGGTTCTTGTAGGACCCAGACAAAACTGTTGTAGATCAATGAACAGCTTCAACTTCTACCATGGTCCTGCTTCATTTATTAGTACAGACACCACTATGCAGTCCCAATAGATCACTGAATTCAGATATTGCAATTCATTTGGAAAACCATGGATTATGTTGGTGCCATCCAGTTATTGAAAACAGCATTGTATCAGCACCCAACTGTTACATAATACTTTACGTAAAAAACTATTACTCTAGGTGCAGTCATCTCAGTTCTGTTCTTCTGTCTCTAATCCTATGTATTCTTATATGTAATGTTTTATGCTAAGTCTATAATTCAGAGGAAGCTCAGATCTTAGATGCCTTACAGAGGCATGGAAAAGCACAGAGGCATTTTAAAGGAGTTGCTGTGATTGTAGTAGGATAGGGTATCAACCCACTCCTTTAGCATTAGGGTTCTCTGAAGTCAGACAGGACAGTTGTGAACTGTGAGATGTGAGAAACGAACATGCAAAAAAAAAAAAAAAAAAAAAAAAAAAAAAAAAAAGAAAAACAAAAAAAAGCCACATAAATTCTCATGCCTTCATAAGCGTCTAGATTTTTCGTGGCTTAAGTTTGCTCCTCGGTTTTGCTGAAGACCCCATCTATTTAGAGAAATCCAGTTTGTTTAGGTGTCTTTGTGATCTTGGGCTATGGTCAAAACTGAGAGCTACTATAAATCAGGATATATCTGTGATAGCAATGCAATAATTTCTATTACTATGTTTTGGGCAGGAATAGAAATCTAAATTTGGGTCTTTACTCAGTCAGGTTCTAAATGGAGGTTCCACAACCTGTGTCGTCCTTTGTGCTGAAGTCTAATCAACTTTGCAGTAAAAAAAAGACTTTTGTATCAAATCAAGATTTCCTTTGTTCTAACTTACGTCCATTGCCCTCTTGTCCTCCCACTATGCACCTCTGAGAAGAATCTCTGTCCATCTTCTCCACACTCTCCCATTAGGCATCTGAAAACAGCAGGAAGATTCCTCCCAATTTGTCTTCTCTTCTAAAGGCAGAACAACCCCTCCTCACAGGCCACATGCTCCAGCACGATGACTGGCTCTGTAGTTCTTTGCTGAACTCGCCCTGGTGTGTCATTGTCTTTCCTGAACTAGGGAGCCCAAGACTTGATGCAGGATCACAGAATCACAGAATCTTTTGGGTTGGAAGGGACCTTAAAGAACATCTAGTTCCAAACCCCTGCCACAGGCAGGGACACCTCCCACTACAGTTTGCTCAGAGCCCCATCCAGCCTGGCCTTGGACACCTCCAGGGAGGGGGCATCCACAACATCTCTGGGCAACCTGTTCCAGTGTCTCACCATCTTCACAGGAAAGAATTTCTTCCTAATATCTAGCCTAAATCTCCCCTCTTCCAGTTTGTGGCCATTACCCCTCATCCTACCGCTACATGCCTTTCTAAGGAGTCCCTCCCCAGCTCTCCTGTAGGTCCCCTTCAGGTACTGGAAGGCCACTGCCTTCTCCCCCCAGAGCCTTCTCTTCTCCAGGCTGAACAACCCCAACTCTCTCAGCCTGCCTTCGTCAGGAAGGTGCTCCAGCCCTCTGATCATCTCTGTGGCCCTCCTCTGGACCCCCTCCAACAGCTTGATGCCCTTCCTGTGTTGGGAGCCCCAGAACTGGACGCAGTGCTCCAGGTGGGGTCCCACAAGAGCAGAGTAGAGGGGCAGAATCCCCTCCCTTGCCCTGCTGGTCACGCTTCTCTTGATGCAGCCCAGGATGTGGTTGGCCTTCTGGGCTGCAAGGGCAATGAGTAGTCCAATTCTCACAAGCACCACACAGAAGGGTAAAAAAGGTCTTGAGCTATCAGCTGCAATCTTGTAATGAAAATTATTTTGTTAATGTGATTGGGCTTCTGCAAAGGCACACTATAACATATATGGAAATATTTTACTTCTAACAGATGTGAAGATACATACGTGTGCTAGCACTCAGTTGCTAAGCTAGGAAAAACAAAGGTTCAGTTTTAATGGTACGCTTAAATGCATCACCAGTTTCTTAATCAAACTGCAAATGAAATAATTTTGCATTTCTTCTGGTTTACTGTCCAGCCTGGGAGACTTCCCCCAGCCAAGATGGCAAGTTACTCCTCGACACATAAGTGGAAAATAATGCAAACATTGTCTGATTCCAGTGGCTAGTGAGTACCACAGGAAGAAACTGGGAAGTAAGGACAGGCAATGAGAAGGAGTAATGGCATGAGAAGAAAGAAAGAGGGGCTAACAAAAGGGCAAAATGGGAAACCATAAGGGAAATGGCAAGAGAATAATTACAGAGGTTAAACATAGGGATGAAATAGTCTTAAGTCTTCATAAGAGTTTGGAAAGCCAGAAAACACTAGCATCTTCTAAGGCCCTAGATCCTATTGCTAAAATAGACCCTGCTGATTAAAGTTCTAAGTGCTATAAAATCTGTCTCAGTGTTTCAAGTAAACTCAGTGACTGCTTGCAATGTGTGAATCCTTGATCAGTCTTTTGGCTCCACATAATCAACTTTCCACAGCGCACTGAGACTCTGGCATTGCTTCTCAGCAGTCAGCGCCAGCAGCAACCTGCATTTCAACCGTTTTAAGTTTGGAGGGATTAAGAATTTAAATGTAAATCCAGTGGCTTGTTTTGTATGGAGGAACATTTTATGCNNNNTTTTTTGCTTTTTTTTTTTTTTTTTAAAGCCAAATCACTCAACAAGCTGAACAGTTGTCCCTAAACTGGCTAGTTTTTGTTAATCTCACTTTTCAGCTTTTAAACTTTGTGTTCATACTACCCCTCCTATTTTTTAGCCATTTGCCCCAACAGGATCAAACAGGGCATTTTTGTGTAATGAACTCCTTTCTCCATGACCACAGCTTTCACTGTGGACAGCAAGAACGTTGCAAATAGGGCTTTATTTACTTATTGTATTTGTTATATAACACCCATCCCCATGTATCTGGCTGCCCTACAAAAGTTGAAGACAAGAATAAATAAAATAAAGCCATACCCAGTGGCCAGAGAGAAGCAGCTGTTCTGCCAAGAGAAGAGGCAAGAAAAACAACTCCAACAAAAAGAGCTGTTGAGAAAAGTAAGATAAAATGATCAAAGATGCACCATTCCAAAAGGTCAGTAGGGTATATAACAAGGCTGTTTCATGCCCTGGCTGCTTGATTGCTGTATCTAAGGATTTTGCAGTAAGCCCTGGAGGCTAATGAAGGTGGAGATGCTGTGTAAACCTATGAATGGAATCAAAAAAATGCTCTGTATCTGTCCAAAATCATGCAGCATGAAAGAAAAAAGGAATTGTGACACTCAGCTGTAACAGCTTATCAGAGGTGAGGACAGTTGATATTCATTAGATATTCATTAGAGTCACTGCTACAAAGTCATGAAAAAGTTACCATGATGGCATGGCAGAAGACCAAACAAAAATTAAACTAAATTATCTTTACTCCTAGAAAATTTTTTCTTTGTCACAAGTGAAACATAGCACAAAAAATATATCAAATTTCAGAGAATTCAAAACAATTAAGAACACTCCATTTCTCTCCAACCCTCTCTTATACAGGCATAAATAATAAATGTATTTGAAATACGTCACTGCACAAGTCAGGGTGAATAATGCAGAAAACCAATTAATTCTGAGTCACGTGATCTTAAAGTATCTGACAGCATGAATGCCAACCAGACCCTCCCAGGTTCCTAGCCAGGATCAGCATATGAAAATGTCGAGCAAAGCCTGAAAGACATAGACAGGGCTTGGTTTGCAGCTGAGTTGAATTATGTCATCTGTACTTCTGGGTGGTCAAGGAAGTTGTTCTGCACTTTTGCCGTTTCTTGTCCCTCCCATTCCCTGCTGTCCCATGCACAGCAGCGTGCATACATGTCAGGACACACAGAGGGCAGGCATACTTTGAGATTTGTCTGTGTCATCTCAGGCAGCTATATGTCAAGTTCCTAAGTAAGTCTTAGTAGTTCAAAGCATTATGGGTCCAGGTTAATTCTGTAGTTAGGTAAATATGTCAGGTCATGGCACCATAAACATTACCAGTTGTTTTAACAGTCTTACACTCTCTTCTTTTTCCCTTTCAGCACCAAAACCCTAAACATGATTAAAATTCCTCTACTAGGAGGAATGACACTAGGCTTTGTACAGCCTTCCTCTTAAAATTCCAGTAACTAATTGGAAGATACTTTTATCTTCCACCAAATGCCTCCATAAGGCCCCATGCTCCTGGCAGATTTCCAGCTGTAAATATTTTGTGCCCATTTCCCACCCCTGTATTCCTTTTAATGCTCCTTCCTTCCTGATCTCTATGCTCAGAAGAAAAATGGAAGAAAAAGTTCCATAGGATGCTGACAGCAGTTCCAGTTCCCCAGCAAACTGATTTGTCTGGTACAACCTACGCTTATTCTGTCTTCAGACAGAAAGCCCTTCAGGGCACTGGCTGTCTGTTTTCTGTGCTTAAACTACACAGAAGGCCCAGCCCTTGCTGGGAGCACTGGATGCTATCTGTATTTTTACAGATGCTTTGATCTCCCTCCATTATCAGGCCATCTCTAGAGTACATCAAGCTCAGACTGCTGAGGCTCTTCTACCTTTGGCATCATACACTACATCCATAGGTGGAGGAACGTACATTTTTCCTCTTCTTCTCTCTGCATATCTGCTTAGGCACAACAAATCCATCCCTTCCTGTCTCTGAGTCTGTGCTCACAGTTCAATGCACACAGTACCCTGTAATTGCATTCTGCCTTATGTGAGCTGGACTGATAGTCAGAAATAAAACTTCTCAATACACACACTCAAATTTATATTCTATCCAGCCTGGATTTGTGAACATGCAAAAATTTGTAGATAATATTAACTATATGGAACAGAAATTCCTGCGGGGATTTTGACTCCTCTATATATATGGAATCACTAAATCATCATCCAAATAGAAAAGGTGTTTTCTGAACTGCCCATCACCCTCTGTCCCAATTGAACAAGCACAGAGATTGGATTACCTCTTGCCCATGGAGAAAATAATTGCTTTTAATCACAGGTTTGAGGGTTTTGGCAGGGCACCAGGCAGCTCCCAGCATGGCTGCCGGTATCACAGGGCTGTATATGGCTAGAGGGCAAACATGACATTCCCACCGTGGCAACATATCAACCTTTATAAACACAAACATAGAATGAAAAATAAGAGGAAAGAGTGTATCATGACAGCAGTACATGCCATATTTATTATTCTAGTGCATATGCTCTGAATAAAAAGATCATTGCAGGGGTTCTGCTGCCATTCTCCTTCAAAACTAGGCATTTCTAAATGCACAACAGCTGATGAAAGTACTTTTCAAGTTAAAAAAGGTAATATGAGGAGAAATCTAGTTTAAGAATATCTTTTTTTTTTTTTTCCTTATTTTTT
>VXAV01003450.1:50299-61684 GCA_013399715.1 Alectura lathami
TACCAATAATATTCATTGAAGCTCAGGCCCTGATTTTCTCTTAGCCTACTTTGTACTGCTTGAACAGTAGTGGACCAGATAATCAAGCCCTTATAGCATAGCATAAGGACTAGTTCTTATAGCAGCCTCAGAAACCCTCACTAACTTCAGCGAGGCTTTGTACTAGTGCAGAGATGAATCCATGTAGAACTAATTGCAGGACTGGAGCCTAAGTAAGAGACTGGTCTAGCTCTGTGTGCTTGTTATCCAGTTGTCAAAATGTAGCGCTCATTAAACGCAGAAACAAAGGGTCCAGATGGATTCTTTATGTCTGAGAAACGTGTTTCCCATATAAAAAATAATAATCAGAAACACTGTGGAATTTAAAACCTAATTGAAAAGAAGGGAGCTTTAAAGCAGGTCCTTTGAGGCCTTTCTTCTATGCAGTTTATGGTTTACTTTTACTTAAAAAGTGACTAATGTAAAATACACTCTGACTACGTGAGTCCACAGAAAACGAATGAGGCTAAAATAAATGCCTTCCATTTCCACGGGTCTCTTCCATAGCCGCGTGATCTCTATGCTTTGTTTCAGCTGTGCTCTTAACACTTTTCCCCCACCCTGTAACACTGGTATTTTCTGTCCTACACATTTCTGGACACTTGTAACTTAACAAACCTGCTGAAGTCCCCAGCCTCATGGTCAGACAGATGGGGGTCACTAACATGAGGGTTATAGCTGGTTGGTTCCTTACATCAACAGATGGCAGTAAGCTGCTGTAGGAGTCATAACAACATATTTTAGCTGGTAAATTTTGTCACGAAGATATTATTTGCAATATGGATTTACAAATCTAAAATCTATTAAAAACAAAAAAGGAGAAAGCACAAAGTGATCAAGCACTGGAACTTCTCAATGTCATGGCATTTTCAGGACCAACCAAAGTTCTAACAAGCTCTAGAAGTGAGCTTGAGTGCTCCGCTGTCTGTCACCACTGAGGATGCTGTTCCATGAAAATTTTAGGACACCTGAGTCCATCTGGCTGCCAAAAAATGCAGTTCTGCTCTTCTTCAAGGCACATTTCCCTCATAGATTATCAAGACTTGTGTGACCATGCAAACAAATCACTCCAGCAAATTGACCTGGCTGCATTTGGATCAATTTTCTGATCCAGCTTTCTATTCACCCACAATCAGCACAAATGCCAGTACTAGACAGTGGTCAAGAACATGGAGTCAGAAGCGCAGAAGAAGGATAACTGAGTTTCACCATCCTTGTGGTTAAGGAGTGTTCCAGATACAGCCATGTCCTGCCTAGCTGGATACAGAAAGCATCAGATAGGCACCAAAACTTTTAATAATCAGTAAATGGTAGTAAGTAGTTTCAGTTAACCAAATAATTAACCAAAGAAGCAAATAAGGCAGTTGGTGCTAGGTGCAGGGTAAAATCTGAGAAGTTCTAGCTGAGAAGCATGCATTGCCACACATCAGGCTGGGCTTGGCTTCCATTTGTAACTGTCTCAAGAACCATTCTTCTGTTCCCAGCAAGCTGAATGGATTCAGGCTCTCACCCCACTCTCACAGGCATGGAAGCCCACAACGTAATCAGCCAGGAAAGCCTTCAAAACCCTGATTAGCGGCTGCTTTGCAAGTTCCTGTGTTTCTGACGATAGGAAGGTGTAAAGCTACTTGCATCCTGGTGCTGTTCTGCTGCGTGAAAGCCTAACCACAAAAGGATTCTCAGCTAAGCCTCTCCTGGTTATCTCATCCAATCTGAAGCATGTCTGCAGGATCAGGCCCCACAGAGAAAGCAGGCATAGGCAACACTTCTGAGGGCTGGTGGATAGTACACATAGACATTGCATATATTTTTATGTTCAGAATCCCAGGAGTCAAAGAACTCAGCTGTAGCAGTATGATTGTTCCTTTTCCATTAACAATCAAGATGTACTTCTTACACAAATGCACATTACATAAAATAGTAATGAAAATAACCTCCGAATTCATAAAAAGTAATTCACTGTCTTCAGCAGGACTGCATATTTGCAGTTGATGTTTGGAAGAGCAGGTGTGCAATCTAGAGCATAATACAAGCTGCATGTTTCAGTCAGGTTTGTCAAGAAATTACTATACAGATATTCATGTTCAGATGTTAATACTGCTTTAGAAGACTAATGCATGATATCTTTCCCTTTCTTCAGGTGTAATCCTTGGATTTTCTCTCCGATCATATAAGATGAGCTATCGGGAAGTCAAGTACTTTTCGTTTCCAGGAGAACTACTCATGAGAATGCTGCAAATGCTGGTCCTGCCACTAATTGTATCCAGTTTAGTCACAGGTAAAAAAAAAAAGAAACAAATTTTGTGTTCTGAAGTTTTTTTTTTGTTTGTTTGTTTGTTTGTTTTTTTTTAATTANTGTGAAATTACTGCCACTATTGCTATTTTAGAGACCATGAAGCAGAAAGTTTGATTGAATACACAGAGAAACTAAAAGGTGCTTTTCCCAGTTCGAAGAAAATCTAAGTATGTTACTACACACAGGACTCTGTTCTCCAGTTTGTTCTCTGATTTTCTAAGCAGATGTTTTCCTCCACAACATCCTAATGTTATCAAAGAGAATAAATCTCAGAAATGTATCTCCAGGACCCATGAAAGTTCCAACAACTGATTCTGGGCAATAACCTGTAAAACATTTATTTTCTATCCTTTTAGTGACAGATTTGAAAAAAATGTGTGACATATATATTGGCTGGGAGACAATTATTTCCATTAGATCTAGTTTCCCTTCTTAGCAGTTCTGTTAGGCTTCTTTACTAATCTGTTCTTTAGCTATACATATAATAATATAACTTCATACTACCACATGTAACTTGTCATTGCACCTAAGTTTCACAGAAGATCTCAGATTTTTTTAATGGACGTTCAGGACATACATGTCCTGTGTTTACCCTATTATTTACCTAAAAAAAGGAAAGCAAAGACTTTGGTCTATCAGCAGATCAATGGTACAGCACAGAGTATGTAATCATACTACCTGATGTGCAGTCCTAGGACCTACACAGCCAACATACCACTTAACTGTCGGAGGATCCAGAGGTTATTCTCTGTTTCATTGACTGTCAAATACTTTAATGTTAGAATCTCCCCTTATGAACACAAATGAGCACAGACCCCATCTTGAAGGATATTGAAGTCTTTAGTAACAAGGCAAAAACTAGGGTATTCACTCTTGTAAAATCATTTGTGTTCACATATTTCAAAGAGAAAAATACTTGTTTCTATACACACATATTGTATGGATAGTGAAAGCTTAATGCATGCTGAAACTAAAGATAAATTTATGAATCTTGTAGTGGAAACAATGTCAATTTTCATTCCCAGACAGTGTATAATTTTGTGGCTCATTACGTTTCATATCTCTTTACTGTCTTCTTATTCCTTTCACCTGCATATCTCTCCAGGTTGACTAGGTACTGTTAGAAGAACCATTAATAGCAAAAAGATATTTACCTTTCTTCAGTGTCAGCTGTGACTCATACTGCTACTCCTGCTGCTCCATTTTGTAGGATGAGTGATTGCATCAGAAAATAACAGCTCAGTTCCTTGTAACCCTGCCTCTATACTGAGTCCCAATACTTTGTTCAGGTATAGATCTTCAGATCCAGAGAAGGAGCTGGCCTTGCATTAAAACAAGATCAGCTGGTGTATTTCCAGATCTCAGTAAGGACAATGAGTTTCCAGCTAATTATAGTAGAGAAAGGATCTTCCTTCCCTGTATTCCAGCAATACCCTTCTTTCTGGTGTACTTATTTATTTAGCAACAATCATTTGGTTTATTATGTAGAGATTCTTGGCAAAGAGAAATATTGTCTGTCTAAGATATTTGTCTCATAATCATGCAGGTGTCTTCCAGAGCTGAATGGATTTTTCTTGCAGTTTCCCTTCAAAGCAGAGATATTTATTATTAGGGTGAAAAACAAGATTTAAAACTTCCTTAGTCAGGAAGGGAGCAATCATAGGAAACTCAATGCAATTTGCAAATGGTAGACTTCATTCTGTTAAAAGAGTTCTTAAATACAACAATACTGTGTCCTTTTCTGTTGGACTACAATAAATTTCTGAGCTTATTGCTAAAAACTCTGGAGAAACTGTTTTCTACAACAAACAATACCTCATTTAGCACACAAATGCTTTTAAAACAAAAATATGTTCTTCCATATTTGATGCAGAACTCTCATACTCAAGTAAATGTAAAGATATTCATTAAAAAGGTTATAAACTATAACCTTTGCAGCTACACTACTGTACAATTTCATGGGCACTATTGGGTTATTTGTATGACAAATTATAAGTTAATTCATTGGATAAATGTATTATCCTCCTCCGATCAGTTTTATGGCCACTGTCTGATGCATCCATGAGCCAAATCTCTTATTTCCTGTGTTTGTCTGGCAAAGCTGTAATCATTAGATTCCTCCAGGGTCTTACATGCTGACAGTGTAATTATCTATTCCCATTGCATATTATCTGAATAAACATTTTTGCCGTTTGCAGGCATGACAGTGACTCCCAGAGGTGATGTTCTGGGTTTCCATTTGTATTTATGTAAGTGTGTGCAATATAACGGGTTATGACGATGCCATCAGAACATGTGATTGGCATATGACTGGCATAATTTCATTACTTCACAAATTTTTTGAAAGGAAATGAAGTTAGGATGGAAAAGATGTCATAATTATAGAAGGCATTCACCATTACATAATTGACAGATAAACACAGAAAGTGCAGAGCTCTGCTCTCCAAGTAAATGTGTCCAACAGTCATCCATAGACTCTCACAGGGAAAATGAACTATAAATAAAATATATATAAACTTCCAGTGACAGGACAAGGGGCAATGGGTGCAAGCTGGAACATAGGAGGTTCCGCTTAAATATGAAGAGAAATTTCTTCACAGTGAGGATGACAGAGCACTGGAACAGGCTGCCCAGAGAGGTTGTGGAGTCTCCTTCTCTGGAGACATTCAAAACCCGCCTGGATGCGTTCCTGTGCGATCTGCTCTAGGTGTTCCTGCTTCGGCAGGGGGATTGGACTAGAAGATCTTTCGAGGTCCCTTCCAATCTCTGACATTCTGTGATTCTGTGATTCTGTGAAATGGTGAAGTCAACTCAGTCACATTTCTCTATAGATTGTTTCAGTACTTTCACTAAAGAAACAATGCAGAATCCCATTCAGAGGTTTTTACTCACATTTGACTTGTGACTTACGATTATTGCATGTGGCTCAAGCAGTTTTCTCCATGAGATTCTATCTTCTGATGTGCGTGTTACCAGGCATGTACTAACTCCTGCTTTGGAGAAAATTGGGGTTAATTTGCATACCTTTCACCATCGTTTATTGTTTATAGGAAAATGGGTTTACATGAATATCTGTATTCATCTTTCATGGTTTAGGCAGAAATCCTATGCATACTCATGCTGGTCTGTATCCTCTACAGTCTTACAAATGTGAGAATGCCTAAGGCAGCATTCCCAATCGGTATCTCCTACAAAGCCACATTAGGGCAGTGAGAGGCAGCATGAACAGAGATATAGAGAAAATTCCTATTTTGATTAGTTTATGAGCAAATCTGGCCTGAACTCTTGTACAAGGCTGACTGTCTCTATCCATTTCTGTTTTGAATTTGCTGTAGTTATAGGAGTTCAGAATATTGTGTACTTTCTTATTATGATTTTACATGAATTATTTGACATAAACAATTTGCTTGATGTAATTATTTTAAAATATACTTTGTCCCTAAAAATTATGTAAAATAAATACATAACATTTTTTGAGCTATTACAGCAATAACATAATGCAATTTAAATTACAGCTCTTAAAGCTATCCCACAAGTTTTGCCTACGTGTTTCACTTGGGAGGACAGGTTACAAAAATGACTAATGATAAGTCTCAGTAAAAACATAGTTATAATATAGCATTTGTGAAAAATATTGAAACTAGAGAAATTTTCTAAGGCCTATTTGCAAATATTTTGCAGAATTCTGGTCTCAGCTCAGTTTAACCAACATGCTACATCTCTCTTCCTGAAATTTCAGAAGCTTGTACCACTGCTTTCAAATGCAAGTAAACAGATTAAATCCTGTGCACCTCCTTCACATATCTTTGTCTGGTAAAATACAGCAGAACATGAAAAGCCCAGTCAGGCTGCACATTGCACAAACATGGCAAGAAAACATTCTGCCCTCAAAGATTTACTAGCTTAAGTCAAGCTGGGTAAAGAGAAAGGGAATGTGGAAAGTGCAATAATAAAGCAAGTAAAGATCCCAACCAGAAGTAGCAGTAAAACACACTGTGCATTAGATGATAATGTTAGCCGAAAATGCTAACAGGAGTAATGCTAATATAGTACAACTGAATCTTAATCAGAGAGCATGATTTTGCATGTGAATTTGTAAACAAACAGAGAGAAAGACGGTTAATTTTCTTACACAAATGTAGACTGTATAGTAGGAAAGTTTAGAAAGCTGAATACGGGAAGATTAGCTCAAACACGAAAAACATCCTAGTATGCAGTTTCTAGTATGTCTTTGTTTATATAAAGTTCCCCAGAAAATACAGAAACTTCCCTAACCCTGATACAGCCTTTCAATATCAGACTACATCATTGACAATTCCAGGAGACACACGTGAATTTCCTTTGGGCAGGAAAAGGCATGGCAGGTTTTGTCTCCAGACTTTTTCAACATGTCCGTGGTATTTACCCACACTATAGAAAGACCTGACAAAGGCAGAGAGCTGGAATTTCCATATGTGGATGCCGGTTAACTAACCTCAGATGTACGTATGATGCTCTTGATTTCAGCTGTCAATGGAGTGCAACAAATGGTGATAATGCTGAAAGCATGTGGTAAGGAACATTGTTTATCCCATCACTGAGACAAAAGCAAAGGCATAGAAAGTGACTCAAGTAATTAATCAAAACATAAGTAACATTCAACTTGCTTGAAATTACCTATAATGAAACAAAGATGATATTTAACGAAATAACTGAACTATAAATAGTTTCTAAGCCACTCCCTTATGTAAGCCAGGAAAAATGCAGCATCTGGATACTCATGCATCTTCAATTGCTGAAAAGACAAATTTTGCCCCAAGCAACTTGTAGATGTAAAATGTGGAAAATTAATGCTGTGACACATTGTATAACCTTAGCCAAATTGTGTTACCCTTTAGCATCTCTGCTTTCTTTCACCTTTCAGATGTAGTGCTGGCAAAATGTTTTTTATAACTACTAAGCAGAGGAGATATGCTGGAAATTTTAATGGAGACGTAGATTAACTTGTCATGGCTCAGCAGACACAAAGTGTGTAGTTATTGTAGTCATATCACTGTGGAGATGGCAAGGAACTTGAGCAAATAATTACAGCAAGGATGGTATGGGACCATCCCTGAGAAAGCCACTATGGAAACACTACACCCGAAGTTACCTGGTGACTGTTTTCAGCTACCTATGATGATATCACTAAAAAATCACATATACATGAATGAACTACACATTTTTTCACTAGATCCAGATGTTTAACAAGAATGCATTAGCCATAAATTCAGCATATGGTGTGGTGGACCTGAACTATGTTGCATGACAGGGAACTGCGATGCAATAGTACAGCTTTCCAAGTCCAGAGAGTAGCTGTGCCCAGTCCCTGGTAAAGGCACCATTCTAGAAGATTCTGCAGTCTCAGGTTCTTGTATTCAAGAAATCAGGATTTATAGCTGCCTTTCCAGTATTTGGCATGAGATAGTAAATGACCTATCAAGTGTAACTGGATGCACAGGGTATTGAATCTGATCGGTACATGCTTCCTCCAGAAAGTGATTAGCATTTTTTTTCATTTTGATAGTTGTAATGTTCTTTATTAACATATTAAATTTATAGCAGTGAACATAAAGGGACAGAATTTTGAAATATTTTTCCTAACCTCTAACATCAGAGAACATAATACAATAGGAAGATCTCATAGAGAGACCAGTGTATTACCTCTTCAAGGAACAGGCAGAGAATCCACCCTGTGTCTAGTTCTGCAGAAGCCATGCTGCATGAAGTCTCCAAATAGTTCCAATGCTCTCCTATCTACTTGCTAACAAGACTATTGTGGAAAAACTGCTACCATTTATCTAATGTCCAAGGTGCTCTCTGTTATCACCTACAAATATATCAACATACAGAAAGTCTCTCCTTGATTTCCGTAGGTGTAAAAATGGACTTAATCCATAATAATGTTCTACTGAGTCTCTGCACAAAATCAGCAGGNCGCGTGTACATATTTAAATTGTTTCAGTTTGAAAAATATATTCCAGATTCAGTTCTAACAGTTCACATGTGACAATTTAAAAAACAGTTAGGCAGTGGTTGTTCAATTTTCATCGTCACTAAAGCAATAAATATTTTTTCCAGATTCTAAAAATTGGATTTTTTCCAGTTTTCCAATTAGAAAAATTGTGTGTTTTTTCCAATTTAAAAAAAAAAAAAAATTGTATGTTCTAAAGAAATTATTTAAAATCGAGAGCAGTCAAAGGGAAACTGTATACTGATCTCAGTTGACTCTAGGTGTGGGCAAAAAACAGAACTGATAGCTTGTCTATGCATGGAACACCTTTTGAATTGCCAGTGTATTTGAGCTGCCTGTATATTGTCACTGGAAGCTTTCTGCAGAGGAATTCTTTAGACACCTCCTATAGTAGTAAACTTGCTATGAGTAACCAATCCCTGAACATCCTAAGAATTTGTTATTTTTTTTCTTTTGCCTTCCTTTAAACACAAAGCATATTTTTAAAGAAATAACTTACCTTCTTTTTAAGGCAGCTTCTCTATCATCTCTCCACACCCCAGTACTACCCCAGCATGTCAATGTTATGAAAGATGAATTGCATGGCAGCTTTAATTTTATGCATTTGTATGTTCCATGCACGCATCAGCTTATGTGCTTATATACGTACGTAAATATGCAACACACATAGCTGGATGACAGTAGTGATTTTTAATTTGAATGGTCAAATCCTTTTTTTCTTTTTCTTTTTTTTTTTTTTTCCATCACAAATAAAGCAATACTCACTTTTTGATTTGTGCATTTCCAAAATCAAGCCCGGCTAAAAAAGTGGTCATGCAAATTACTAATTTTATAAAGATCCATTCATCTTGTAAATGGGACCCCCTGTAGGAATGAAGAAACAACCAAAGTAGTATTACTAGTGTTGATCCATGATCTGCAACAATTCCATCTCAAACTAATATATCTATGGCAGAATAGGCCCAAGAGCAGCTAAAAATCTACAACCAACTTGCTGAAGAAGCATTTTTTACTCTTTTTTCATGGAAATAGAATGAAGAAAGATGAAACTTCATGTATACAATTACTATAAACCCCAGCTTTTCAGTAGCTGTACACTGTTTAAACCAATTGCCTACCAGATTCTTTATAAACATTCTTACGCCTATCTGTTTATTTCCTATTCCCATCAAAGGCACAGACTGAAAATATCTTAGGTACAATTTACTTTTTTTTTTTTTTTAATTTTTTTACAAACAAATTTGTACTGATTATAGAAAAAGACAGACCTGAAAACTAAAAACCACAAAAATATTATGAGATGTAAATCCAACTGCATTAGATTGTAAATGGAAATTTTGTACATTTTTATGAACAAAATACAAAAACAGGTCTCAACAGGTTAGACATTAGGATACTGAGAGCAAGCATTTTATTCAGGATAGTGAAGGCAGAAGCTGTAAAGCATGATGTTTTCAATAGTGAATGACTGTGATAAAATGACAGATGAACCAGAATGGTGCCAAGTGCAAAGTAATACACCTGGGAAAGGCAACCATACTACAGCCATACTACACCCAATCGTTAGTTCTCAACTGGCCATTAGTACACAGGAAAGAGTTCTCAGACTCACCGTGAACAGAACAGAGAAAGTGACAAGGCTTGCTATTGGTATGGAATCCCAGTGAAATACAAACCGGGATTAAACAGACAACAACTTTTTGGCTTGGAAATGGTAAAACTGGAGAGGAAGATTGCCATAAAAGTCTACAGAAATCATGAATCATTTGCAGAGGCTTAGATGGAGTAGTTCTTTGTTATCATATCACATAATGATTTTTCATAATAAAGGAAATATGGGGTGTCCAACAAAATAGTTAGGGAGCACATTCATAATAAAGGAAGCACTTTTTCACGTTGCACACAATTAAATTGTGTTTTCAGTTGGCACAAGCCAGAAGTTAATAGTTTCATAACGAAGCTAGAGAGTTCACAGATACAGCTGTCATTGACTATTAAGCTTGCAGCTTTTGTTTTCCTGCTCCTTTCACCTCTTTGCTGCTGAACACTATGATCTGCATCCTCATTTCCTATGCATAAATATAATACAACTCCAACATATTTACTTCCTTGTCAGTTTGTCTTTGCCATAACAGAGGCTGCACAAATATAATTGCCATAGCCATCCATGAAGGCAGACACATTTAACAGCCAAGAATGTTCCCTCAATCATGAATGTTCCTGAGGGTGCATTTTGGGGACACCAGGAACACTATTGGGAGTACTTGCACACCAGCGCAAGTAACACATATCATCCTTTCATCAGCATTATAAAATCTGACAGACACAAATTACTTTCTGAATCACTGCGTCAGCTACACTGATCCCAGCAGAAGGACCAACTGCAGACTAAACCCTGCATGCATAAGCAGAGTGTTTTCAGTTCTCAGAAACATGAGACTGTAATGGTCTCGTCAGGTCCTCTACTCTTGCTTTCACCCTTGATTTTTCTTTTTCTGTGTATTGATGATGGGCAATTGTTGACATTCAATATATTATTTCCATTAAATTCTCAACTATAATTGCTAGATCTGCTATATGCTGCCCTTTATATATGGCTTTATATATGGATATACATATGGATTATAAACTTCCGTAAGACAGATTCATCTTTATCCCCATTTCTGGAGGCAGAGATATTGAACACTTGTCTTTTGGTAGCACTGCTTGATGTCCCACTTGAGTTCTCAGCAATTGAGAACCAAGAATATCACTACACCACAAGGCTCGAGCCTTGGGTCTAGGTTCTAGTAAAATATTGGATTGTCTGAAAGAGGAGGAAGGCTGCTCAGCTTGCAGTTTGTCATTCTCTTGTGATGGAGGATGGAGAGGAGAAACTCAGGACAGAAATTTCTAACTGGGGAAAGATTTGTTGAAACTAAAGATGTAAGTAAGAGTCATCAACATCTGGGATTTGAACTGCATGTTACAGAGTCATGAAGTAGATCCTGAAACCTCTATAGTGCATCCAGTACATATTTTTTCTTTACTTTTTATTTCTGGCAGATCCTGAAGCCTC
>VXAV01003451.1:40218-64217 GCA_013399715.1 Alectura lathami
TCTTTTTTTTTTTTTTTTTTTTTCCCCTGCTTCTTCTTGTGTAACACAAAAACACAGATTTACACTATGATCTCATTTAGGATGTTTTAAAACAGTGATAAAACAATCCAACACTGAGCTTTCATACCCTTTAATAAGGAAAACACAGGAAGTGCACAGAGTTAAGGTACAGATGAAAGAGCAAATTCTGAGATAAAATATTTTCAAGTGTTAGGTGTTTTTATGGAAGTTTAACATGGTCCATTCAGAAAGAAAACCTGTAAAGTGAGGCTTTCCATACGAAAAAACATACCTAGTGAAATTGAGATACAAAAAAAAGCAGTCTCTTGTGGCATTTCTCAATAATGATAAATATCAGAGACAAGAATTTTTATACTATGTCGTAACTATATATTCTACTGCACATGCCCTAGGACAGTCTGTTCTTTGGAATAAGTTTCATATAAGAGAAAATGATCAAGTGGTTGTGATAGTCCATTAAAGAAAGAAATCCTTGCTTACACATATCTTATAGCTCAAAAAAATTGACAGCAATGACCTGTAATACCAAGTGTACAAAAAATACAAATTTCTCAATTTAAAAGTAATTATAGTAATATCTTGTTCTGCTCTGATGGCCTTTAATTTGACTATAATCTTCTCTGTAGAAATCCAATGATCTCTACTGCAGATCCCTAGGAAAAGATAGGAGTTTAGGACCAGACCAATAGTGACTTCAGATCAGTGAAACAGGGAAAACAAAGAAATTCTCTAAATTTTCTCTAAGTTTTACACAGACGTGTTCCACAGCTTCTAGTCAGAAGTCTAAAGCAAATTATTTGATTTTCCTGTGTGTTGATATCCATGAAAATTAAACCTCATTACATTCCCAAGTAGCAGTATTTTGTTATGTGTCTGTTTTAAAATCTTGCCTCTGGTTCCTCCATATTGTTTCAACTGTTTGCAATTCCTTTCATATTGTTCTATACTCGTTGATTTCTCATATCACACAACAGATGATTGCAGTGAGCACAGTGAACAATTTTAAACTTAACTGGCTGATGCAGTACAAGCATTAATGTTTTCATGAAGACAAAATTTCATATGGCTGATTATTTCTTGCGATGTAGGATTAAAGTGAAAGGGTGAAATGAAGGAAAAAAAAAAGTTTTAAGACTCTAAACTTTACAGGATGCAGGACTGTGATTTCCTCTGTTTACATGAAGAACCAGAGAGAATGCCCCTTCCTGCTCCCACCCCGTGGATGCTACCGCAGCACAGTAAATAATGACGAACGCTTCCCTTTGTACAGCATGGCTTTGTTGATAACAGCAACTACAGCAAGCCTCTTCCTCAGAGATCAAATAGTATGTGGTTATTGAGTATTTATTTTAGTAAGATGCCACTGGAAAAAGCGTGGATGCTAGTGCAGCCTCTGATGTGTCAATACCACTTCATTTTCACCTTTGAGCACAACTAACACAGATGCTGCTACAAAAGGTTTTCGTAATATAGCGGGTGACACAGGGCAGGCTGAGGCCAAGTGGCAAAATCTTCCTTGTGTTTGCAGATGCTAAAAACCACCTGAAGTCAATCATCTTCTCGAACGAAAACCACCACAAAAGGTATACAGGCACACCAGAACATGGATGTGCTTAAACCAATTGTATCTCAAAATAAAGTAATATAAAAACCAGACTGCATTAAACAGTAAACTATAAACTGCTTTCTGCAGAAGCCGTAGGTTTGCCCTTTGTAACACCAACACCTCTGTAAAGAAAATATAAGCGACAATAAGAGCGGTGTAATGAACCTTGCTTCCTTTCCAGCTCTCCGCAGCTCAGGCGCAGGAATCCCCTCCACCAACCCCTCAGTTTGTGACAACCTGAAGCAATGAGGAACAAAACCCCGTAACGAAGTCTGGTGTCTCTCTGCTCCCTGACCTCTCACTCCCCAGCCCGACTCCCCCTACACATTTCCAGTTATTTTAAAATGGAAAGATGCACGAACCTCTGCAATGCACTCAAAATTCCTCTTTCTAGATTTAAGGGCCATTATTCAACCCTGGCTCCTTATTTCTCAGCTATTTCATTCATCCTCTCGCTGCTGCTACGGGTGGGCAGGGCGGCGGGGGAGGCAGAGGAAGGTACCACCAAGTTCCCAGACCTCCTTAAACTGCTCAGAGCAGCATGGCTAATCTGACCATGCAACATTCACCACAATCGCTGGTACAGGGAACATTTCCCTTTGTTAAGAAAAAAAAAAAAAAAGAAAAGAAAAGAAAACGGAACAAANAAAAAAAAAAAAAAACCTTTTCCCCAGACACCTCTGTGAACATTAAAAGCATTTTTATTCCATACTATGCCTTTTTTTCATGGGCAACCCTTTTTCAAGAGCCTCTCCAGCAGTACTGGGGGGCCTGATCCAGGCAGCACTTTCGTACCACTCAAGAGCGTCATCTTCTGTGATATAACAGGACTGTTCATGTGAGGAAAGCTCTTGAGGTGCCTGAGGATGACAAAGCTGCACGCCCCACAAAAAGAGATTGAAAAATAAAATAAAATAAAAAAATTGCTTTCTGGCCTTTAGATACTTAGGGCTGGTAGGTACAGTTATGCTTTGTGCAGCGTTATCTTCTTCTCCCAGCAAGACTTTTCTCCCCTGCAGTAGATTTTGAGGCCATCCTTTGAGCAGCTAATGAGGCTACTCTCACACTAAGCATTTTTTTTGCTGCCAAAAAAATCCACAAAAAATGCAGCATCTTGCCTGCATGAAGGTAACTCACCTGCCACAGTGAGCAACCATGGGCAACACAGACTTAACGTGCTGCCTTTTCTTTTCCCCTGAATGTAACGCATTGCACCAGATGCTGCCTTGCTCAGAATGAGAGCGTTTTAATATCACAGAAAATGTGAAGACTACACTGAATTGTTACTATTTTTTCCCTCCCGTGTCTGAGTGATATTAATAAATAAATAAATAAGAGCAGTGGCTCTTTCCAAGGAACGAAAAAGAAACACCATTTCATTTCTATCTGGGGGTTTTACTTAATAACGATTTGTTCACACAGTACTGCTTGCAAAAAATATTTGTTTGATATAAAGGACATTGAATAATTTATGCAATATTTAATAATGCAGTAAACCAGGGAGAGTTCAGCAAGACAGGCATGGCACTCTACATTATTTGCCTCGCCCGCCTCACTTTTCCAAATAAACCCCCACATTTAAAGACCATTAGCACACACAACATAACAAAAAAGAAATACTGCTTAATTTCAAAATTAAACAAAGCATCTGGTTGTGGTTCATAGGATAAAACATCAGCTTTCATAGTCATGTATTTTTAATAAAAATAAAATAAGGGCTTCAGGAACAAAATCAGAATTAATGGCACAGGATTTATATCAGCATCCAGGCCAATCCATTGGAGTCCAGAAGCCCTGTGAACTAAGTCGCAGCAGAGTATTAGTGTGATAAATGACTAATGGCTCTTCTGCATGCTGCACAGTGTATCTTGAAAGCAAATACATTTTAGAATACCAATAATTGCATCAAGCCAAGTACAAAGCTTTCACAACATATTACAGGTCTCCTGACTTTTCCTTCTTTAAACAGCCTTATATATAAGCAATATGTCAACTTCCAGGGCATTTTACTTTGTGTTCTGGTTTCTTCAATGCATTTAATATACTTTTTATTCATTCCTTAACTCCAAGATTTTCTGCTTTGGCATCTCCAGGCAAAAGAGACATAAACCCTGCTTTCAGGGGATGTTGTTTTTCCTCAATGAGAGAAGCAGGAGGAACTCTGTATTTACAGATAAGTATTTAGAAAACTATGCAATATTTTAAAGGTTATCTGAATTTCTTTCTCTAATTTCCACATTTACTCTATATTTTTGATGAGCCTTATGCCAACACTTTTATAGAACAGACAGCTAGGTAGGCTTTCAGATTGCCAGAAGTTAGAAGTCAGATCTTATAAACACAGGCTTTGAGCACTTTACTCTCCTCCAAATTACAACTCTATGCTTGGTCTGTTGAATTAGTTCTACACAGTCCACAGGCTATAGGTTTTCTTTTAAATTTGTGCACTTTTCTGTAAATCATGCTTTCTTTTTGAACTATAACTAACATCAGCCTGTGGTTTTCCTAAATTCAGTATAAATCGTTTATACTTGTTCACTGTAAATAAACTGTTCAAATCCAAAAATGGGTTACAGAATATTTGTATTAACCATCTTGTATTGTATAAAGATGAAAAAGGAATTCCTACAGAAAACCATGCCACCAAAGAATATACATGTTTACATACCGTATTTCTTTTTATAAACACTGACTGCAGAAAATTGAGAGATAACAACTTCGCTTTCACCACTGGCATCAGAATCCAAAGGAGAGAGGCTTTCCCTTGTACTGCACTCATGAAAAAAAAACAATCTTTATGACCGTCACCTGAGCTGAAGTACATCCTTCTGCATTTGGCAACACACCTTCTTACCACGAAAATCCATGATAAAAGTTCTGTTTAGTTGCTAATTATATCATGCACTGTATGCCTACATATCGCTTCAAACCATTTGGCATACAATGGATTATTAAGTCATTTCAAAATTCTCTTTTCCTTGACACTTGTGTTGTTTTAATCAATTTGGAAGGAGTTCATTGCTTCAGCAACATCCTCATATGTGACACAGTGACTCAGGGATTTTGGGTTCAGAGAACATAGAAATCTCACTGTGTTGTAAGATATTGTTGATGCTTTTGTCAGTCTCTAATTCAGCTCTTTCGCTTCCAGAATTTCTGCGTAGTCACTGAGTAATGTAACAAGTTCACAGCAGTCATAGAGAGAAGCCATTAATAATATCCCCTAGACTTTACCAAAGGGAGATCCACTGGAGATTAATCATTGTGGTAATTCATCTCTCACATAGAAAGTATAAAAACAAATGCTTTTTCAGTTCTTGCGCTTACCATTTTTATATAGCTCATGTTTATCAATGTAGTTGCAAGCTGCTAAATTGTAAAACAGGTGAAATAACGTGCCTAGAAGAATTCCAGCAAAAAAAGTATGCGCAGCTGCCTAAGGATTTTGTTTATATCTAAAAAGCTTTATCATTACAATTCATCCTGCTATTTATGGAGGAGACAAATCCCACTGGTTTTCAACTGAATAGCTCAATCATTAGGCTAAGTTTCATGTTTGTCTACCTAGTGCCACATTTGCCTTTATGCAGTCTGTATGTTTAAGAGCATGGAGGGCGGCCAGAGGAGAAAGCGGAGGGCAGAAGGGCAGTGAAGGATTTTTTCAGGCCTGAAAGAAAGATCATTTTGTGGGAAGACAAGCACATACATTGCCTTGTTTCATCCAGAATCCTAGCAGCCAGCTTGAATAGCAGTCTAAAGCCTGCAGATGGCCTCTCCCATTTTCAGCAAAAGGCAGGGGAGGAGGGAGACACTGAGCAGGGAGCTGCTGAGGCATAGCTAATCTGAGAGGACAGTTCATGCTTATTATAGAGCCATTGCTGATAATAAAATCTGAATCAAACTGCCAACTGGAATCCACTTGAGACTCTCTGCTTCTTTAATTTTTAAAGTTATGGAAGCACTTGACACTGAGGTGGATCAAATATCACTAGCTTGCGTGCAAATACTTACTTAAGCAACACAGCGTGCCCCAATCTGTGCAAAAATTTCAGGTGAGCCCTGTGAAACAGCAACTAATTATGATGTTCCATTACCCCTTTTCTAACTGTCACAATTGGCCCTAAGTGGTCACGGCTGATTTCTTTCAATTAGTTTTCACAGGCTTAGCATTATGACAAATTTATGTTTTGGCTGCAGGAAATCGGTAGCAATCACGAAACCACCAAAACATCAAAACAGAAGGGAGTGCTCCCACTAACAAGGCAGCGGCTCAAATCCCTGGGCTGGGAGCAGGGCAGCGAGCCCGACAGAGGTTTGGGGGAAAACCTCTCCGTCTTCTTGTGGTGTTTCTTGAGCTTTAAAGCAAGAGACTGGGAGGGAAGGGCCTCCTCTAGATGGCACTCGAAAAGGAAGGTTGTGCTTGAGCACTCCACTGAAGAACGGTTCCTTGGATGCAGAATATTTATCTGCTTTGCTGCATTTTCTCCTCCCTCCATAGAGTAATTGCACATAACAAGCAGCTGTCCACAACGTAGTTTATATGTCTTATATGCAAAATAATTACATTAGCAAGTATATCTGAAAGGCATGAATTGGCAATACAGCAAACGATTCCTATTTATGCCAGTGAAAGAAAGGAAAGTGGAATTCAGACTACCCGCAAATTCAAATGTAAGTTCAAATTTAGATGTAAGCAAATTGCTTTTCAAATCAAAGACTGAATGTGACTTCTTGCCTTTTTAAATAATATTTAGCTGCAAAAAGGGCATCACATTCAACACTTTTTAGTACAAGCATTAATTTCAACAGTCTGAAATGTTTTATACAAGCATTAATTTCAACAGCGTGTCAGGTACAGTCAAATGTCTGAAGCTTACCTGCCTTTTATAAATGAAAATAACTTGCTTCCTTCTAGAAGTTAACATAAAGTTATGAGTCTGCTGGTTAGCAATTTTTCCCTTCCTTAGTTCTCTCTTTCTATAGTGTAGGAAAAACAATCCCATGACACTTAAAAAAAATTAAACTGTGATATTAAACACTAGTAAGCTAGGAAATCTATTATGACACAGCCTCATTATTATATTGATTTTCTTCGGGATATGCAAGTGTATGCGTTATAAACACGGTCATAAATTTAATGCTTGTGTGATAATTTTTATGGTAATACAGGGAAATGACAGCTATGTAGGGTCTTTATGGTATATCCAGAAGAAATACAGGTATAAAGTGGGACTCATTTTTTACATATAAGGTGCCTTTTGCAAAATACCCACATGCCTCAGATTACATCAGCAGCTCACTGTTCCAATTTGTCACCAGGAAGCATATCTAGTTTCTTGAAACACAATTTCTGTTTGGTAGAAGAACTGATTGAATATCTTGTGGTAAAAAAGGATTCCCTTTTCAAAAGGCTGGACTTTCATACAAATTTTCAGGAATGCAACTCTTCTGAAAAGATATTTCTGAAGGAATAAAACACCTTTATTATTATTACTATTAAGATTAGTACTGCATTGAGATGCATTACATATGTATCTAGGGAAAGTGTGGAAAAAAATTTATTTCTAATTTAGAAAGCATTAAAATCAGTACTACAGGAAAAAATATATGTTTCAGCAGTTAGTCATTTTTGTCATTGTAAAAATAGCTGTTCTTATCCCTTTTTTAGATCTGTTTGTAGTAACATCAGAACCAAAAGACTAAAATTGAGGAGAAAATACAGCCATAAGAACAAACTGATTTTAAAGGTAAAAATGAATCTCTAAAACAACATGCCTGCACAGCTTTGATTTTTAAGACATGAAGAACAATTTAATAATTTTATCCTTTACTCAATTATTGTTTCTATTAGTACTATTCAAATTCAATAGAAATTTAGCAGTAATAAATGTGAACTAAGGTTTCAAAAACTTCTAGCACCCCATGACTGAGACTCAAGAAGGAGCAATAACTCAGAGTATATAGCATTTTATTCAAGCAAGATTTAACGAGAAGACCGACACTATGATGTAACTTCAGCCAAAACAACTAGGCATCAGTTCATTTCCAGTGAAAACAAATCCTAAACCCATTAAAAAGAAATATGGATCTTCAAAAAAGTAGTGTGCAACTATTGTTTTTTTTTTTTTAACCTAATATTACAAATATTTATTACAAATACATTTTCATCTGGGAAAAACTATTTTATAGCATTTTTAAAAAACTGAGAGGGCAATACTTGAGAGTAGAACATTAGCCCATATCCTTTTCTAACGACCTGAAGGAGATGCATGTTCGGAATCAACACACTATGTTCCTCATACACAAAGTTTGTTTTCACAATTCAGAGTGTCTCTCTGTTACTAACTACAGTGTAATTTGTTTGCAATTTCTTTGTTTTGCCTTTAACTGAAAATTAAACTTATGGCAAATATACATATATATATAATACTTTCCTATGACTCACAATAAACATCATACATCCTAGGCTGCTCTTTTTACAGGCATTCAGGAAAAAAATAAATCATAAGAAAGAAATTTTAAGAGCATAACCACATTTTTTTTTTCATTCTGTCAAAGAAAAAAAATGTAGTTTTTCACCAATGAAAACATCTCTTCAACGTTTTAATCCCTGCCATCCTAAATAACTTAAATTGAACTGTGTAATTTCCAAGACCTATAAGACCTCAAATGCGTACACATTGATGACTACTTTGTGAGGACATAACTCTGCATCTTCATATATTATAAATTGACAAAACAAACATTTTCTGTTATAGGGAAATTGTTTCTGCAAACATGAAAAAAATTGAAAGCTTTCATTAACAGCCTTTGAGATCAAACATTGACTTACATGTAGTAAAATTTTCAGCACATGTAACATGTGAACCAGGCAATTAGCTAAGCATAGACAGCTGCTCATGTCTTCCACCTGTTAGTTGACAGAAGTATCTCCTGCAGTCAACATTAATACCAACATTTTTGAATAATATTAATCTGAAGTTCAAAACATGCAACATCAGGATATCTTTGTATATTCAGATATTCTTACTTCCCACCAAACAGAATATTTTGACACTCTAAAGTTTCAGGGAAAAAAAAAAAAACTACACACACACACACACACAAAAAACCCCCACCTTTTTCAATCAAAAAGGAGTTATAGCATGCAGATAACATCTCTTCCAACTGAGATATCTCATTTTAGTTATGGGTGAACCTGTGTAAAAATTATAAAATTTCCTGTCACAGTCAAATGATATTTATGAGTGGCTCTAAGTATGATGCACTCAGTTACTTCTACAGCAGCCATTGTGTCAATCTCTGTACTTCGATGGAGATTACCACTACAGTCACTGTCATGATTCACATTAGGATACCATTCAACCAACTTAAAAATCATCAGTAATATCTAAGACAAACATTAGTGTACTCTGTGTGTCCTCTATATTGAGCCAACAGAACCTAAACCTGTGGAAACAGTATTTAATATGTAAGTATCTTCTTTATATCATCTTTAAAGCACCAAATTCTGAGGACCAAGGATGAAGCTATACTAAACTATTTTGAAGACACAGCTGGAAGTTATCCTGCATTTCATTGTCAGTGGAGATTACTTGTGAAGAAAGTGGAAATACTTCTGTTTTAGAGGTCCTAAACCTATGCAAAATACTCTTACTGCTGGAGAAAATAAAACCACCTTCAGTAAAGAGGTGTACAACCAACGCCTACACTCAGTAATCCCCTGACCAAGCGAGTACTCACAGCATTTTTCCTATTGTTCTGGTATTTTTGTTTGTTTGTGTTTGCTTTATTTTGGCCTAGCTCTTCAAACTTTGAGTAGTTTTACTGTAATATCTAAGACAGTATCCATCTATGTCAGACTGCCATTTGCTTTTTGTTATTCAGTCTTCATCTTAGCTCACCTTCAAAAATTCCAGGCCATCCTCCTATTCTTTCCTCCAGTTTTACTATTCCTGTACCATCCCTTCATCAGCTCAGGACATACAAAAAATGGTGAATAGCATAAACATGTAGGGCTTGGAATTTTCTGCTTTTTATGGGTAGTTGGTCTTTTGTGAATGTTTTCCAGGGCAGTATGGTAAAGTTTCTGCCAAAAAAAAGGAATCTGCCACAAAAATACGGCCTACCTCCACGTCTAAAACACTGATGTTACACAAATTTCTACTCAGGCTTTATAATAAAATATTTTTGTCCCCTGATGGCAAGTTTTGACTCTTTGCACAGTCATTAACAAACCTTACTGGAAAGTTGATCAAGTTTCCATATGGCCCACTACCTCATCTGTTTCTGCAACTATAGAAACAGAAGTCAAGGATAATATGTTTTAATGGGAAGTATCAAACATCTCAGTCTCAACTATCCACAAAGTTACACTCTAGATTTTTAATTCAATGCAGTCTTAGGAAAATATAAAAACAAAGTGGGGGAAAAAAAAAAAAAAAAAAAAAGAGCAATGCAATGCATTTTATTAAAAAACTAGATTTCTTTGGGCAGAGTTCTACACTGAAACCAAAGCTTTAATTAACCCTCAATTACATATCTCAATGCACCACAGAAGTTAGACTCAGCCTCTCAATTAAGAGAAATTATAAGTAAACATGGATTAGTTTCTAAGAAGGGAACAGTCGCAGGGAGGCCATCACTCAATTCAATAGTCTGCCAGACCTCATATAAATGAAAATATTTTGCCAGGATTGTTTTTCTTTCTGTTAACATCACTTTAAGCTTTGAGCTTCAATACAGCCGTGATTATTTTGCTAGGCCTTTTTTGGGTATAACTTTGAGAGGATGGATAATTCGTACAGGGACAGTGTATCATCCCAAAATGACGGTCTCAATGAAATGGAGCAGATAAGCAGGCAGAAACACAGCTCAACACTTCTTCGGGAAAAGCTGAAATATTCTTGCAGAAGAGGTTTCAATTCACAGGACTTGTTAAGCCCAAAGTATACACTCTGAAATGATGTTCCCTGACACTGAATAGATTAACAAACTGTTTGACAGAATTCATAAAAGAATTTCAAGACAGTAAAAAGCATAAGACCCACACTGTTTTTTAGAAATATTTTAAGTTTCGCTTTATGAAAAACTTTTCATGGAAAAAAAAAAAAAAAAAAAAAAAAAAAAAAAATTTTAAGCAAGTAAAGTGTTCTTCCTAGAGGAAATACACTTNTTCAGAGAAGAGTGAGACATACAAGGTGTTCCAAATAAAAACTGAATATGAATTAAAACTCAGATAACTTTTCCAAGATTCTTCCCAGAAGTTCTCAGTGCTTTACTACAGATGTTGACGCCAGAAAGTAACTATGCCCTGGAGCACTTCAGCACTCATGGTGGCTCTGTTTCCTCTGCAAGTGGAAAAAACCAATAATGTTCATTTTAAATTCTAACTTGATATTGAGCTTTAAAGCATCCTCCAATCTGAGTTTCAGCTATAATTCTTGACTTTGATACTAGATCTTCTTGGAATGAGGTTTGGAAAAATGTCTAACCAAAAAAAAAATTTTCCTGTCCTTTGATAATAGCGTCTCACATAAAGCTACTGACAAACTCCAGTAAACATATTGATAAAGCTGGAGGAAACAAACCAATGCTTGGCTATGCCATGCCTTTGACACTTATCAGAAGATATGACAACTATCCTAAAGCACAAAACTTGCTGCAACTATGAAGCCACACTTACGCAAAACAGAGCTCCTTCCCTTTTTAGTAATCTAGGGGAAGAAAACAAACAGAAAAGGAGAGGATTTCTGGAAATGACTTCTTTTCCTTCCTAGATGTTACTTTAAAAGACACAGGTGTAAGATTTCATTAACCTGTTTCTAATTTGTATGAATGTGAGGAAAAAACAGTGTATAATTCCCCAGAAGTTTCTCTGAACTTCTCAGATCAGCAGAAAAAGACAGTTTGGGTTTGGTGTTTTTGTTTTGATGTTTGTTTGTTTGGTTGTTTTTTTTTTCCACTCTAAATAAGAAAAATCACTTGAATACTTTTCCTATGCAAGATGGCATCTGAAGAAGTTGAAAGTCATCTAAAAGTGTACCTTTTATTAATCTATCCACAGCAGACTCTTGTATATTTACCAGAGGAAAAGCAATGCAATTATGTAGTTCATAGAATCTCCTGAGTTGAAAAGGATCTACATGGACCGCCAAGTCCAACTCCCTGTTCCACACAGGACCACCTCAAACTCAAACCCTGTGTCTGAGAGCGGTGTCCAAACACTCCTTGAACTCTGTCAGCTCGGGGCTGTGCCCACTGCCCTGGGGAGCCTGTTCCATGCCCACCACCCCCTGGTGCTGAACCTTTTCCTAACCCCCACCCTGACCCTCCCCTGACACTGCTCCATGCCGTTCCCTCGGGTCCTGTCGCTGTCCCCAGAGAGCAGAGATCAGCGCCTGCCCCTCCGCTCCCCTGGGAGGGGGCTGTAGGCCGCCATGAGGCCTCCCCTCAGCCTCCTCTGCTCTGGGCCGAACAAACCAAGGGGCCTCAGCTGCTCCTCACACCTCTTGCCCTCTAGACCCTTCCCCATCTTCATAGCCCTCCTTTGGATGCTCTCTAACAGCTTTATGTCCTTCTCACATTGTGGCACCCAAACCTGCACCCAGCTCTTGAGGTGAGGCCACACAGCACAGCACAGAGCAGAGCAGGACAATCCCTTCCCTCGCCCGGCTGGCAGGGCTGGGCCTGATGTACCCCAGGGCATGTCTGGCCCTTTGGGCTCCAGGGCACCCTGCTGGCTCACATTCAACTTGTTGTCAACCAGAGCCCCCGGATCCCTTTCCATGGGGCTGCTCTGCAGCCTCTCATCCCCAGTCTGTACATAAATCTAGGGTTGCTTTGTCCCAGGTGCAGAATCCGGCACTTGCTCTCGTTGAGCTTCAGGCAGCTGGCGATTGCCCAGCCCTTCTAGCTTGCCAAGATCTCTTTGCATGGCCTCTCTGCCCTTGAGGGAGTCAACACTCATCCCTATTTAATGTTGTCTACAATAGTTCTTAGTACGCCTTCACTTCCTCTATCCAAGTCACTGATGAAAACATTAAAGAGAACTGGCCCTAAAAAGAAATCCTGCAGAACCTCACTAGTGACTGGCCGCCACTCTAATGTATCTCTGTTTACTATAACCCTCTGAGCCCAACTTGTCAGCCAAGTGTTCACTCATTCCATTATATTTTTGTATGCTGTATGCTTGACATTTTGTCCAGAAGGATACTATGAGAAACAGTATTGAAAGATTTGCTGAAATCAGAAAAGATTACATCATCTGGCTTTCAATCTACAGTAAATCAGCAACTTCACTAACAATGAATTTCCATCTTGGCTTGTTATACAGCAAAGGGGAAAAAAAAAAAAAAAAAAATCTGTCAAGAAGAAAAAACTTATTCTCTGAAGCAGTATGAACTGCTCCTGTTCCAACTTCTGCCCATTGTCTTTCATCCTCCCACCACACACCACTGTGACGAGCCTGGCTCCAAACTAGTGTAGCTGTACTTTATATGTGCACTTAACGGCAGAGAATTTAGAACAATTCCTGTTTTCTAAATTATTAATATTAGTTAGAAACAACACATGCAAAGACCTCCCACAAAATAACAATATTAAATGCTTTTGAAAATAACAAAATTATTTTTAGTATGATTTTCAAATTCAGTTATTTGGCTGGTAGCAAAAGACCCAAAATGTCTGCTCTGAAGAAGCCAGTTTCTTTTTCTGCTTTGCTATGGTCATGCTCAGAGTGCATAAAGCATAATTCTGAAATATTTACATATTATAGCTACACATGCTAAGCAAAATGAATGATTAATGCTAGAAGACAGTACTACTAAATAGAGGATCAGGGTAAAAGCAGTAAATAAACTCACAACCATGGAAATGCGGACTGATGTCGACCAGCAGAGCCATGCAGCCACTTAGGCTTGACCACTGCCTTCAGGACTATCGGCACAACAGGGCTGAGCTCCACAACATGCCACCTAGCTGGCACAGCCTGATCAAAACATCCTGGAGCAGACCACACAAAGGGCCTGCCAGTGTAAGAACTGTGAGAATATATAAAAATATAGATTTATAAATATTGCCTTTTCTCTCTGGCTAAAATGCCCATTTAGGTCACATTACAACTTCCTATGTGGCCTGTTTCATCACAAGACCAGCACTTCTTCCTTGCTTCCTTCATCTCTGCCTGACATTATTTCAAACCTCTCAAACAACATTTTCCTGAAGTTAGGTGGATTGTTGTGTTTATTTCTTCCCTTGTCACACCCTTAAGCAGCAAGATATTGAACCATTGATTTCTTCCAGGGCACTGAGAGGGCTGGAATCTTCTGGAGCTCAGGCATGGGAATGGCTTTGGCTCCCCAGGATTTCAGGACAGGGCCCACATGCCAGGGACCATCCCACTGCCCCACCCAAGGAGCAGGACAGGTCAGGGTGCACTGGGGGCAGTCCCATCCCTTGCCATTGCACACCACACTGGGGACAGGCAGAGACATCTGCCCAAGGGTAGGCCAGGCCTAGCCTTGCCTGGCCTGGGCCATGTGTAGGGATCAGGACATGTGTAGAAGCTAGACAGGGACCGCCAGGTCTGGAGGTACCCTCAGAACCCTGAAGATTTTCCCAAAATCCTTTTTAGATATTACAATTCATAGTTAAGAGATATATATATTTTTTTCCTTCCTAACTTCTTGTTTTGTCTTCAAACATTTGCTGGTGCAGAAACCAGGTAGTCCCAATGAGCCAGCCACACTTGCAATGGCAGTTTCTCCTGTGGCTGAATATATTCACCAAATCCATACTAACTCTAATTTTCTTTTTTCTAACAGAAGATAAATCTGTCATGTCTTCCTTTTCTTGCCTGCTCTGATAACATAGTGAGGAGAGACTTCTGAGGTGCTAAAAGCCACAGAAAAACAAGAAAGGTCTAGACAATATTAAGGAGACAAAAAAAAAAAAATAATTGATAATGCTGATCAAGAGCAACTAAACAAAATGAATTACTTCCTCTGCTCCCAGCAACAATAGTTTGGAGCCTACGCAGGCTGCAGTCCTTTGGGTCTTTGGATACACATCTTCAGTAATATCCCTGAAGCTCCTACAAGGATAAAGGGTCAGGGGACAGACATATGTTGCAAAGATTAACTAGACTTTCATCAGAAAGCTGGAAACGAAGAATCTGGCAAAGTCTGTATAATTCTGCCTGGAATCAATCTGTATTCACTTTCAGTTACAAGAAGAATGAAAGACAAGCAATACGGGATTTATTCTACAAACTCACATTGATCATTAAACCTGACCACAGTCACCAGTGAGACAGCTATAGAAATTTCTGAAACATATGATCTTGTTTAGCCACAAATTAAGAACATCAATGAAGGAATTCCTAGGTGACGCTTCATTGATAAGTTCCATCAGGAAATCAAATTAAGTTACAATATATTCTCTCTAAGCCTTAAAAAATCCAGCTATGTTTAGTTGTTATTGATCAGTGCTATTCAATCTATGGTAGCAATTTCAAAACTTGCTTGCCTGCTAAAAGATGTGTTACAGTTTGAGAGCAACAATCATGGGATGCAGTACATGAGCCTTCAAATAATACTCAAGGTAAGCCTGTCTGTGATCGAAGAAAATATATTGTCATCAAGTAAACTAAGTGCCCTAAAATAATTGTGTGGTATGAGCCCAGGCACTCCGGTGAGCATTCAAAACCGATTCTCTCTCTGATCAAATAACGGAGCTTTTCAATAATCATTTTATGACTTCCATTACATTAAATGCCATCATGCCTTTATCAAAAAGAAAAATGGTACTATGGTGCCAAGTGTTAAAATGCCATATAGAAAATTTATCAACTACCACTTCTGAATGAGAGGCACAATATCACTGTTTACACTTTTCTAAATACAGAAATAAATGGAGGTTACCAGCTTACAAGTAGATAATGAAAAGATTGACTTTAGGCATAAAGGATGTAGAATTTAGGAGTCTTCATCTTGCATCTATGATTCTATGATCTCTGAGGATGCAGTTGGGCACAGGACTGTCCCTGAGTAAATACCCTGGGGCTAAGAACACTAATTACACAACCTAACACCTTGCCACACATGGCAGTAACCTCTTTAAGTAGCCTAGGACAAATCTTTGGCCACTCATCTTTGTTGACAGATGTGGCTTGGATAGAAACAGACATCCCAATGGGCAATACTGCCATTAGGAACATGTTTCTAGGCAATACAACAGATTGAACCATCACCCATGAATTCGTCAAAAGCCTGGATATGTATGAAGGCTTGCACACTTGGCAGCAGATAAAACCTTCCCTTAAAATACAATATAGATGTGCCTGAATCTTTTAACCAAACTACTGCTTCCATTTACATACATGTAATACAGGAGCAATGGTAATGATCTACATGAAAGATAAGGAACGAATGCAGAACATTTTTAACATCCTTTGATACTGCCATACCACACAAGATGGTATCATTTCTATTATTGGCCTGAGATGCTCGAAACTCTCTAGAAATTTATATACATGTGATAAATGAAGGAAACAGACAAAAATCAACCACAGGAAAAAGCAGAGATCAGAAAGCACTTACACACAAGGAACTCAATAAACTTGATTTTCAGCAGATTGTTTGACATCAGCTCTAAATGTAAGAATTGTCAGTCCTGCCCTGATTGGCAAAGTGAGCTTATTTGAGTTAGGATTTCGTCTCAGAGCACACTGAAAAAATTCCCCAAGAAGGCAGAAAATAATTTTAGTTTATTTTAGAAGCAAGCTTCCAGTGTCAAACTTTCAAGCATGCTCTGATTGTGTGAATAGGGCATCCAGAATTATGACAACTATGACTATGATGAACAGATTCTTGACTAGAATCCAAAAGACTCCTTAAGGAGGTATGTGCTAAATTTTAGCATCTTTCATTTAAGGGATATGAACTTCTTTGTGAAAAGTTCATTGAGATTTTATGCTCTCCTGAAAGATTCCCAGGTACAGCTATGTAAATAATTTTTCCACCGATGAGCCAAATTGAGCAGTAATAACAATTTCACTCAGAACAGCACACTTTTACTTGGTCTGAAACATTTCATTTCTGGTTATGTTTAAGCCTTCAATTTCAACCCATTTTGAAAAAGCAAACATTTTAAGCCAAAACACTTTGCAAAGCTTTGTTTGCAAAGCTAACTGAACAGTTATAAAACTATTTCCTGAATTAGGTAGTAAATGGAAATTTTTGGTCTATTTTTCACCCCAGCAAATAAACTACATAGTAGAAAATAAAGTCCTTGTGAGCATCTGTGTCCTCCGCAAAGATGGAGCATGTTATATCCATCTACACCTTGCCACTTTAACCAGCATTGGATGGTTAAAACCTCACCCTGTGCGTTCTTTCCCTGTCATTATTCCAACAGAAAGAATGTTAATGGACAGATGAACATCTGCCAGCTTGAGATCTTAACATCTGTTTTATCATGACGACAGACTAATAGGGAGACCTTGGCTGATATTTTGCCAAAACAGGATTTTTCATCTCAAACAAACATACACTCACCAGATTTCTGAGGAGTCTGGAGGCAGAAGGGGGTTAAAGTAGCTTTTTTCTTTCATCTGCTTTTTTCCCCCCTCAATTCTCTGGTAACATATTCCAGAAAAGCAGGAGCTAAAAACCCCCACCTTCTACATTATTTCATTGCTATTTCAACTTAGTAGAACTAAGTCCCACATGATAGTTTATACATTACAGTTTTTACAGAGATTTTAAGGAAGAGGAGCACTTCTTATATGCCAGTGTTGCTGCATCAGGCATGTGGACACCTCAGGTACTGGGGTTAGGCAACCACAGTGTTATTTCTGACTGCCCTGAAATGCTGCTTTGAGCTGGGCACTGAGTCACATAGCAATGCTTTTTCATCGTATGAAAAATAATGAAGCAGTGCATAATCTTGCCATCATCTGTGGTACAGGAAATTTAGTTTCCTCTTCTCCACCAAGAAGTCTTAAATCTCTCCAATGATGTACAACTGAGGCAGCTGTTTCCTCCACAACTCCCTGCAGAGGTGGCTGGATGCCCAGGGACACAATGGCATGTAGACTAATTTGAGTGGATGGACTCCCATTTGGCCAAAAACATAAGGAACCAGATTTAAAATATAACCAAAAAAATAAACAGTAACAGCATCTCACAACACCTGTTAGGTATTTTAAAATCCCAAGTAAAAGACTTGCAACACCTTGAATCTCGGGGCTTTCTAAATCCAAAAGGAGCTGAAAAAAAATTACTTCTACTGTCATTTGTTTTACCATTTGTCAAGTTAAAGATGCTTCTTACAGGTATTGCAAGGAACTGATTAATGTTTTCAGAACACCACAGAGAGGATACAGGCACCCGTTTTTGAGAGAGAATGCTTAATACCATATTCTTACACAGTCCCTTCTATCTTAGAATATAAAAATGCTCTAACTTGTTACATCTCTTGCAAGAAGTATTACCTCTCAATGTAAATTGAGGAATAAAGCAATGAAATGAATTGAGCAAAGACATGCATGGTAATTCAGTAGAAGAGTTTGAAGTTGTAGTTTCCAGATGTCATTTAACAACCCTTTCCTACATGTTTATCAAATATAAACTCAATTTATTTTCGTATTTAGAATACCATATATAGGAATAGCATGTTTTCATTGAGGAACTGAAGCCAATAAATTTTGTACATGCTTTAATACATCACAAGTACTGCAATAATATATTTCTTCTTTACTAAAGCATAGAGACATATAAAATAATAGAAGGCATAAAATAATTATTGGAAAGTTCCATAAATTGAGCACAGAAAAATATTTGTGAATGCTTTAAAAAAAAAAGTAGCAAAAACTACTTAGGCAGTAGTGACACTAAAGACGTTTTGTACTGGATCCTTGACACTAGCCACCTTGTTACCAGATAATTTTGAAATTACATCAAGAAAGGTTTTAAGACAAGTTAACAAATGCCTAAAATGAACTCCAAAATTGACATTCCCAGGTTCTAAATAAAATATTTCATGTTCATTTATGCAAACATATTGATTTAAAGCTAAAAGGAAGGACACAAAGATCTCTTTTCAGTAGGGTTTTGACCACTTTCTTCTTCTATTTCCCACGATTTTTCTAATTTAACAAAAAAAAATTGTTTGCACAGCTGAGACCACAGCAAAGAGCACTTGGTCATAAATGAGAATTTCAGCTTCAGCTTCTCCAGAGTTTTCAGAGACAACTATTTACCTCTTCTGAAATATTTGAATTTCGACTTCCCTTTGAAAAACAACGCAAATCTCTTTGTAGCTTTCAAAGGCATCAGAGCAAGCAACTGCCTTTCTCAGAGGCAAGCCGTGAACCGTCAAAACCTCTAACACTAAATCAGTATATGCAAGTACCTGTCTTACTTTGATATAGTAGGCCAATCCCACAGCGAACAAGTAACAAAAAGACTATCCAGTCCAGCATTGCTTACAGAGTAGGACCAAGACAAAGTAGGGATGTATCTTTCTGGATGACAGCAGGAAAAAATCCTGGAGTAAAGATCTACTAATGAGGTAAAGCCTCTTGGCTGCAATAATTCAGAGGAACGGGACATTGCAGAGATAAACCAGCATGTTATTTAGGTAAAAGAGGCACTAAGAAAAGCTTTTTGTTGTCAGTAAGAACAGAACTTCCTTTAGATATTCTAGGGTGAAAGAGAAGACCTCCTATATACTTAGAAGCCGGAGTTTGACAGGTTATCAAGAGATGGCAAAGGCATTACACTACCTTAGTAGCTGGGTCCCTCCAAATCCCTACGATTCATAGCTTTAGGCGCATTGGCAAGTCAACTCTTCTCAGAAAGATCTGCTGTATTTCAACATTGGCACAACTAATACAACGCGTTTCCCTATGGTTTTTCCTCAGTCAGCTAGCTGATTGATTTGACAGCTGGGAAAGACAATCTCAGATAGTTTCAGCACTACAGAAACCCAGATGCACTAAGTAACTCAAATATACAACAGATACCTACAACAAATGTATTTTTCTGTAGGAAAAAAAAAAAATGCATTTTACATTGACTACAAAGCGCTAAACTTATGAAACAAATGGACAAATCTATGTAAATCCTTAGTTTTTATATTGAAACTTTCATTTTCAGTTTACAGTAGCAAGCAAAACCTCGAATGGAAAGATCTAGATTTCTTCTAGCTGCCCCTTGTTCGCCAGTCAGAAGTCTAAAGACCTACACCAGAGTCTTGCCTATTTCACCAACAGAAGATGCAAATAACTTTTCGCAACACACAGGTTTGTGTGTGTGTGTGTGTATATATATATATATACACACGCACGAAGTTCATATATTAACCCTTAATTCAAAGTTCTGTTACCATGGAAGTGGCAGCAAACATCCATGTGTCAAAGTCCTGTTAATTTCTTGATGAGGAAGAAATGGATAAGCATCTGCTGGAAACACAGATTAAAAAGAGTGAGAATTGGAATGCAAATACATTTCTTAATGCTTGGTTTTAATATTACTTATATAAAAAAAATTGAAAAAGCTATTGAGAAATGCAACTTAATTGCTAGATTAAACTAAAATTAATGCAAGCACACTCCTTGAGGAATAAGAGTCTGAAGACATCAAGTTAGTCAGGAACTGCTTATCAAAAGGTGTTTTATGCAGATCTACAAAAGCTGGGTTTGTTAAGAATAGTTTAAGAACTTCAGCTTCCTAGCATGGACTGTTGTGCAGGCTGCATTTAGTACATGTATAGGATTGCTGACAGAATCAGAACTTAGAGCAAAACAGGTCTCGACCAAAAATGTAAAAAAAAAAATCCTTTCATAAATACTTAAATACTTTTCCCATCTATAGGCCCTTCACACATCTGTTATTCTCGGTAGGGACTAACCAAGCATACATTTAAACACTTTGCCAAATTTCTAGTCTAAGTCAACAATTATAAATATTCAATTAAGAGAAATGATTATTTTTCTCTAAAAATACAATTCAAAAAAAATGAGATGACAGCATATTTGTACTGAATGTTTCATCCTTCAAGCACTTCTCTCTTACTTCACCATAAGCATCACCAATCATCTGAAGACTTAATAAGAGTTTTGTGAGGAAAACTGTCGGAATATTTGGGGTTTATGAAATCTTTCTAACGTGTATGAGTTCCTGTCTACAAGGGAGTTACCATATTTACACTCTGTAATATAACATTCAAAATTTTACTTTGCTTGGTCCGGCTGTAGCTTCAACCATTGTCCAANAACACGTTTGGGGGAAAGAACCCACCTCACGCATTCACTGAGCCTGTTAGCGTACAGAAAACAATTTGTAGCACAGGGAAAGAGAACATAAGAGACAAAATTATTGAAGTCAAAACCAAGTAATTAATGAGGATAGAAAATGTCAAATAGAATGGACATATATTTGAAAAATATTGTTCTACAAATGTATAATGTGTTTCTGCTAGATGCCAAACTTAATAACGTTACTTAGGAAGCATGTCTAGCAGAGTTTAACCCACAGCTGGGTGTGCGTTAACTGCAGACTTTGAACACTTGCACTCTTTTTGTGACTATGGAAGGGTGATATGTGGGCTTTGATCTTTTAATAACTCTCTTTAAGAGGGTTCAACTGCATGAATTAATCAACACTCTTCAGAAACGTATTAATTAATTCTTTGGAAATTATTATTGTTATGTAACTATATTACATAAGCTAGGGCATCTAAACTTCACACTCATCCAGCAACTTCTGTGAAAATTAGAAGATTTGTTCTGCGTTACAACAAGGAACAGAAACTGCTGCACAATGCGATTGGACACTTAACACGTGGAACGTTCAAATCGCATTACTGTAAAAGTAACAATTTAGGGGGACGCCCTCAAAAATTTAGTGGCAATAATTAAAGGAATCTGAAATATGACTTTTTTTCAATTTTCTTTGAACTAAGCGAGTTAGCATGCTATCTTTTGTATTTTTTCAGACAGTATTAATTTTCAGGACTGTGAGGGGAAAGGCCTGGAGTGCAAACTTGAAAAAAGATTAGTCTAATTCAAGTCCTATATACAGAAGAGAGAGTTTTATCTGTCAGTTTGAAAGAGAATTTTAAAGATGCTGTGATATGGAGCGGAATTATCACCACTATTAATTGCACAGGCATATTAAAAAGACCCTGGAAAGTGACCTCCTCTAATACAGAGAATGCATGTAGAAAAATATGTCTTAATCTTCTTTTCTGCACTGAGATAAATGTCAAGTGTATCTATCACCTCAATTAACCATAGGAAAAAAGCTGTCAAAATCTAATTCTTTTTTTGACAAGGCGTTTATTCTGAAACCAGCAGAGGGAGAAACAGGCACTTGTATTAGAAAGAGATGAGTGTCAAAGGGTTCTGAAACACATGGTGAGTTTTCCATGTGCAAAATGCTGATTAGAACCATGGTAAATCAGTGCTAGTGTGTTCTGGGTTTGTTGCCTGAGCTACAGTAAAACTGAGGGCTTTGTGGCATGGTTTACTTCAGCATTGAGGTTACATTAACAAAAGAATGTTTTTCAGCCACAGTACCATGCAAAATGCAAAAGAACTGGTGAAATGAAAGAGCCTTAACTTTGGGAACATTAAAGACTATTTTCAGAATATTGTAAAACATATATTTATTGTGATAGTTTTCTCCTCTTTGATTTTTCCTTTAAATAGAATGGAAAATTTTCTGTTCCTTTTCCTGTTACAGCAGTATGATCTCATCAGGGTATTAGGATGGACTCTCTTTTCATCAGCTTGACTCACTCTCACACAGAAGTTTTCCTGATTCTACCCTTGCTTATTGCAGAAAAGCAATAAAAGGCAAAGCAGAAAAGTATTTACACGCATTTTTCATAATTAGGCTTTAAAGCAAAATGACCGCCCTACTAATAAAATCTTCATACTAAGGACAGCCTGAACGAATCTTGTCAATGAATGTATGCAACCAAACTTTTCTTCCAGTAGAAACTGTACAGAAGAGGAAAACTGCTTACCTAAAACAATGCCTTTAGAAAGAACAGCTTAAAAGCAAGAGATGCATTTAAAAGTTATCCAGATTTCTTTCACAAAAAAGTAATCCAGATTTCTAAAATGTCAGAGTCTAATATGTTCTTATGTGCATATTTATGTTCAGTCTGTTTTTTGAGACTCCTGCACAAAACGGTTTGATGCAAGATTTTGTGTTAGGGGGAGAGAGGGGAAAAGATTTGGAATAGATATAAAAATTGAGGCTGAAATGCAGAGGTAGTCTGGGATTTTTTTCAGCTTCTCAAGTTAAATCATTTCATAACTCCCAAGATGAGATCAGTCTTAGAGCAGTTAACTGCCGCTGGTATACCAAGTACTATAGCGTCCTTTGCCACCAACCTTTTTCCAGAAACAAATGGTGCCCTGAAAAGCTGCATGTCTACAGTGGAAATACATGTGCTCTATGGAGTTTGGTAAAAGATAGAGGAGATTTTAAGGATTAAAACAATCACATTTTGCAAAAAGAACAGTCCTCCCTAGGGAGAGGTGTGGCACAACTGGAAAACAACAGATCAGTCCTCCACCTGATTGCATTGTCACATGCTTTTGAATTCAGTGGCACTCTGTCACATCGTGTCACAGCCGGCTCCCTGTTTCCATAAAAGTAATGCAAATAACAAATCCGAAAAAGATTACTACAAACAGGATTCCTCAGGCAGGTGTCTGCTACACTATTTCTTTTCCCCTGCTGCTCCAAACATTAGTGAAAATTAAAATTTTGTCCAGTTGGAATCGCACCAGATATATTCCTCTTACAGGACCTCTGTGATCATAAGCAATGGGTAAGGCATGCAGTCATGCTAGCCATAATGAAAGCATGCATTTAACTGTTACTCAAATCATGAAATTAAAGTAAGCGTTAGTGTTTCTGAAAATATGGATGATGGAACCTCAAATATTTCCAGAAATTGCAATAAAGCAAACAACAATTGAGCAAATGTTAATTTTGGCATGGAGAATTCAAATGATATGCAGAGTTTGAGAATGGAGGAATTTTCTTTTGACTTTTTTAGAATACATTCAAAGGAATGTGGATAGAAAAACCTTGGCATTCTGAGCTAATTACATGAATATATTACAACACAGTCATGAATGTGTAAAAATGTGACTAACATTGAATAATCATTCAAGACCAAACATTCTCTCCCATTTTGTAAGCTACAAATACTCTGGAGCACTCGGTTAAAACTGGTGGCAGCAAAGAAAAGTTTCACTTTCCGATTTCCCACAAATAGTATTACCTATAACAAGAAGGAAAACACAAAACCAGGAATCGGGAAGTGGGTTTTTTTTTTTTTTTTT
>VXAV01003451.1:67252-78998 GCA_013399715.1 Alectura lathami
AAAAAAAAAGGGGAAGAACAGTTAAAAATGTCCTTTTTCTGGAAAAACTGAAGATAAATGAGAAATTAGATTTTTACAGTTGAGCTGACCTATCCCTTGCCATACATGTTGAAACAGGTTTTACTTTACTTCATTTCCAGCTACCTTCAAATAGACTGTTGTGCACAGCTGATGAGTAAGTCACTTCAGTGTTTTTGCTTTTGGGTTTGTCCAGGGTTTTCTGGCTTTCTTTTTGTTGCTGCTTAAAGACTTGTTGGGGGCTTTTTTGTCCCTCTCCCCTCTTTTTTTTTTTTTTTTTTTTTTTTTTTTTTTTAAAAATTTTTTTTTTTAATTTTTTTTTTTTTTTTTTTTTTTTATTAAATAAAAATATTGTCTTTTCAATTGTTTTTTTTTTTTTTTTCTGATAAATTCAGGAGGGGAAGAGGAGAAAACCCAAACTACATAGAAACATTTGTCTGCCCAAATATAGACATTGATTTGGCTAAGTAAAGATGGCCCCGTTTGCAATCATATATGACAATGACAAGACAAGTGGAAGGTGTAGGATAGAGACCCTTTAGCAATCCATCACCATCTGCTCAAATTTCATCACTAAGAAATCTGTGTGATTGAACCTTGAGGAGAAACGATAAGGAGACCATCAAATTCTTCAGGAAAAAAAAAAAAGATATGAAATACTGATTAAAATTCATTATGAGTCCTGGTATCTTCATGCTCAACCCACTAATACGACTGCGTTTTGCAGAAATGCTAAACACAAAACCATTTGATCTGTTACTGATCAAGTGTGAAAAAACAGCATTTATATTCCTGAAACCAGGAATTCAAGTGGTTATATACCAGGTGAGTGCAATTTAGGATGAGATTTACCAATCTTGCTTCAAAGTTCACTTCTGTTGGGATGGTAACCTAAATAGTAAAAGAAAGTAAGCAGAACTAAGGCAATAAAAATGTTTAGTTTTTAGCCCGCCCACCAGCAGCTTCCTTTTGGCACTAATGCATCTCTTCCATATTTAATTATGGATGTATTATTGCAGCCATGCCACAGATTAATGATTGGCAAGGAGCCCTTATGAATCATGCCACATACAATAGAGTTCCTCTTTCTTCCACTCTTAATGCCTTCCTCTAATGTCTGCTCAATTAGGTTTCCCTGTCAATATCCTAAGAAAGTATGATGCATAGACTGAAGGTGATCTTTAGTGATGACATCAATATCTTTAATGTAATGCATACGAGCAATGAAGTACTCTACGATGAATGTCAATTTTCAGGAAGTTTCTGCTCTTTTTTTAATCAAACTTTCTCCTCTTCCTTCTTTTTCTGTGCATAGGGTTTGGATACTGTGAGTCTTTTTTTTTTTGTTTTTCCCCCTCGTAAATGCAGGATTCATCTGGGACAACAGAGCAGGAGTAGGGTTACAGGATTGATACACAGAGGCTGGCCCAGGAAGGGCTAAGGAATGAAAAGACACACAGGCATAGATCTGAGGGGATCCCACTGCTGCATTCAGGCTGTGGAAATATATCCCTGCTTGTGACTACGGCTGCATCCCATCCAGGTGCTGGGGAAAGATCCACATGTACCCCTAGAAAGGGGCAAGGGCCATGCTGCACAGCCCACAGCCCCAACACAGCCTTGAAATCACAGCCAGGCAGACAACGTAAGTCCCTGGGTCGATTGCAAGTACAGCTTCATAATACATCCTAAATAGAGCTCTAACACTGAGATGTTGCCCTGATCCCTCACGTACACCTGTAGGTAATTGCCAAATGCTCATCAGCTTTGCAAACTGGCCCCAAGATAAGGAGAGAACATTAGGAAAAAAGATCAGGAAAATCTTTCAGTTAGGGACGTGTTATTTGTCTTTTTTCCTTTCCTGAACATTTTTTTTTTTTTTTTAAGTCTCAAGTTTTCCATCATTTGGAAAAAAAAAAAAAATAGTAGTACAATTATCCATTGTAACATTATTGAAGAAAGATAAAATTTCTCCTTCAGTAGAAGTTTTCAAATCACGACTGCAAAACTCAACATCCTCCCTAAATGAGATGCTATACTTCAGCTTTCATTGACAGGGCTTGGTCAAAAAAATTATTAGATACAACTGCATTTTAGGTCAAGACAGATCAAAATAGTTGAAAGCAATTCTTTCATGCTTCCCTAGCTATGTCTCCAAAATCAGGGAGCTTTTGTTAGTTCACTTGGAGTCAAATTATCAGGAAGAAATTAGACTTCTTAAAAAGGAAAAAAATGCTATATCATGCTTACTTGTTTTTAATACCTCTTATCACATACAACAGGGAATATGAAGGATCAAGGGAGAAAGATCACTGCTCAAAGAGAAAAGCATGCACTATGCAGATACCCAATATACCTCAGTGCTGCTATTGCCACTGCATATTCTTGAATTTATAGACAGTGTTTAAAAGGTTTTTTTGACTATTTGCTCCCCAGATTTGTGCTTACAGAAATGAGAAATCACACCAAAGTCTCTCAGACTCTCAGATTACTGTACACATTATTTATCTTATACTAATATGCCTCCTTCATCCTAGGCAGTGCAGAAATACAAAATAGACAAGCAAATACATTCAGAAATGGGACAACTAACACTGGCCCCTGGTGGCCTGTGGAGAAACAGGCCATGCTCAGGAAACTCGATGATTTCTGAGCTAGGACCACACATTTCTTTGGTGGAAGCCAATCCATAGTGCCAACTGCCTGCCCCTGGGAAATGAACAGAGCAAGAAAGCCTGAGCTGCAGGTTGGTTCAAGATCTGGCAAGTCAAACGTTCACTGTCCTTTCCCTCAAGACTCCCCCAGCCTTTCTCCCACCTCTGCTCCCCTGGACTAGCTGAAGGAGCAGCCTGTGGCCCCAGCCCTTGGCATCCAGCTGTACCTTTGTCCACTGTACTGAGATACTCCACTCTGAATCAATTGGTTCTCCTTACAGGATTGGGCTTTTTGATTAAACCAGCCATTTTCCCCAGATCTGAACACAGACTGTCAGCAGCAGGCACCCAGAGGGATACACCAGCACTCTCAGATGCCTCCACTCCCCACAGCTGGAGCCCTGTTTCAGGGGCCCTGCCTGATCTGCCTCCTTCCACAGGGGCATGGGACAAGTATTTCCATCTACCATCTACTGCAGCCAGTGCAGCCTCAAAGAGCAAAGGCAAACACCCATCCAGCTTTAACAACTTATTTGAGGTGGAAGGAAGTTTTGCACCAGGGACTAAGTTTACAGCAAGCCAAACTGGGGAAAGTTTTTGAAATTGATCTGAATGCTCTGGGGGTAATCCTGTGAATGCTCCCTGTTATCTGCTACTCCTGAAGGGGAATTTCTTTGTCCTGGGCATGGCTCTTAACTCCCCTTTGGGACTTGCCCTGCTATTTTCACTGGATACACCTGGTGGAGTTGCAGTTCACTGATGTCCCCATCAGGAGAAAGAACAAGAATTCCCCATAGGCTGCCTCACCCTAACCAGAGAGGAAGAAGTATGCCAAAGGTAACTCACGCTGCCTATCTCACAGCACTGGAGTAGTGCACCTGGTTGGATTTAGTGAACCTTCGTGCACAGCAATGGTCAATATCCTTTCTCAAACATGCAGTAGCAGTTTAAAAACTAGTCTCATAACTTAAACCTTATTCCAATGCCCTAGGCATGCATTCCTTTAAAATGAAGGTGACAACTTGTGCTTTCACACAGGCCTGGACCAAGATCAGGTGAGCGCAGAGGGCAGAGCTTCAGACCATCAGTCAGAGTTGTTCTCCTGGAGTTTCTCATGTCACCCTGAGCTGGCCACATTCCCCTATACCCTCTACCTCCTTTTGAATGAAGGCATCACTCGGTGCACGTGCATGATGTCCCTGCATGGCCACCTGGCAGATTTCAAGAGACTAGCTGGGAGGGCAAGAGACTACTGGCAAGGCCAGATCTGGTGCACAGGCTTCACATACAAAACTTGGTTCAGAGGTATTCATCCTTCTGCTGCACTGACAGAAAACAACAGGCAGTCATCCAACATCCTCATTGTTCATTAAGGAAAAAAAACAACCTCAATGGCTACAAAAGGAAAAATATGTATGGGTACTCATGGCCCAACATGTGCTTTGTCTGGTCAGCAGTACTGCCAAGAAAGAAGTGGCATTTGGCCAAAAAGCCTCGGCACACCAACAAAACACACTGAAAGCTCAATTATGAGGTGGCAAAAATGGTTACGGGTGTTTGTGATGATGTGACTGAGCGTGGTGATGTATGGTATGAGCATGCAGAGCTGCTCAGGAATGACCGTGTCCATCTGTCAGAGGGTTGGATACATGACTGGATGACAGGCAGTACTGGTCAGTGTGACAGACCATGCTTTCAGCACTTCATCAGAATTGCTTTCAAAGTGCTGCCTAACAACTGTCAAGAATCACAGTATTGTAGGAGTTATAAAGACGTTTTCCAAGGACAATAGTGAAGTAGCTTTGTGAATTACTAGGAAGAGCTTCACTCAAGCATGAGGGGCCTGGCAGGGAAAAAAGCATGGAGAGGAAAATATAGAAAGCAGGTGATAAAAATAAATCTCATCGTTCTACCAAGGATATCTCATCCTGAATTGTGAAGGAGATATCAAGCAGTCAATGCAAGGGGACCTGTGGCAGCAGAGTAAGTCAGAGGTAGCTACATATGGGGCATGCAATAACCACAGACCTGCTGGACTGTGGGGCTTTTTCAAGTCACTGAGAGTGCCTGTACAGTGCTCCTAGTGAGAATCACCATATTTTAAGCTTTCCATTAACACTTAAAAATAAAGGATGGATGTTGGACATCTCACTGCCCTCCTGCAGTGCCTGCACTGCTCCGAAGCATGATTGGAGAGGATCTAAAAAGTTCAGATTGTTGGTGAGGAGTAGGAGTTGGCTGATGTTGTTGCTGAGCTACTCTCCATCATATTTGAAAAGTCGTTGCTGTCAGGCGAGGTCCCCGGTGACTGGAAAAAGGCAAACATCACTCCCATTTTTAAGAAAGGGAGAAAGGAAGACCCGGGGAACTACAGGCCGGTGAGCCTCACGTCTGTGCCTGGGAAGACCATGGAGCGGATCCTCCTGGAGGAGATGCTAAGGCACATGCGAGATGAGGAGGTGATCCGAGACAGCCAGCACAGCTTCACCAAGGGCAGGTGGTGCCTGACCAATCTGGTGGCCTTCTACGATGGAGTGACAGCATCGGTGGACCAAGGGAGGGCGACGGATGTCGTCTACCTGGACTTGTGCAAGGCCTTTGACATGGTCCCGCACCATATCCTTATCCCTTAACTGGAGAGCGATGGATTTGATGGGTGGACTGTTCACTGGATAAAGAACTGGCTGGATGGTCGCAGCCAAAGGGTTGCAGTCAATGGCTCTACGTCCAGGTGGAGGCCGGTCACGAGCGGTGTCCCCCAGGGGTCCGTCTTGGGACCGGTGCTCTTCAACATCTTTATTGACGACTTAGACTGTGGGATCGAGTGCACCCTCAGCAAGTTTGCTGATGACACCAAGCTGAGTGGTGCAGTTGATACCCCTGAAGGAAGGGATGCCATCCAGAGGGACCTGGACAGGCTGGAAAAGTGGGCCCACGAGAACCTGATGAGGTTCAACAAGGCCAAGGGCAAGGAGTTGCACTTGGGTCGGGGCAATCCCAGGTGTGTGTACAGACTGGGAGAAGAACTCCTTGAGAGCAGCCCTGCAGAGAAGGACTTGGGCGTTGTGATCGACGAAAAGCTGGCCATGAGCCGGCAGTGCGCTCTTGCAGCCAGGAAGGCCAATGGCATCCTGGGCTGCATCAAGAGAGGGGTGGCCAGCAGGGAGAGGGAGGTGATCGTCCCCCTCTACTCTGCCCTTGTAAGGCCTCACCTGGAGTACTGTGTCCAGGCCTGGGGCCCCCAGTACAGAGGGGATGTGGAGCTGTTGGAGCGGGTCCAGAGGAGGGCCACCAAAATGATCAGAGGGCTGGAGCACCTCTCCTGTGAGGAAAGGTTGAGGGAGTTGGGATTGTTTAGCTTGAAAAAGAGAAGTCTCCCGGAGGACCTCATTGTGGCCTTCCAATACTTGAAAGGAGCTCACAGGCAGGAGGGGGACGGACTTTTTACACGGGTGGGTAATGGTAGGACAAGGGGGAATGGGCTGAAACTGAAAGAGGGGAGGTTTAGGTTGGACATCAGGAAGAAATTCTTCCCTGAGAGAGTGGTAAGGCGCTGGCACAGGCTGCCCAGAGAAGCTGTGGCTGCCCCATCCCTGGCTGTGTTCAAGGCCAGGCTGGATGGGCTCCTGGGCAGTTTGATCTAGTGAGCTAGTGGCTGGCAGCCCTGTCCACGGCAGGGGGGTTGGAACTAGATGATCTCTGAGGTCCCTTCCAACCCAAGCCGTTCTATGATTCTATGATTCTATTAGGACACTGATGAACCTTAATAGCCCTGACCAACATACCAGCCTGGCCCAGCACCACCACCTAGACACCTCATGCCCATCCAGCTCAGATCTGCATTTAAACACCAGCTCTTGCCCTGATCATAGCCTGAGCGATGCTTTAGGTCGGTCTGTGCCTGCCTTCAGACCTGTCTCATTATTTGGGAAATGTCTGGGAGGCACTGACCTGCTGCCCAAAAGTTGTTACTGCCACTGAAGACATCTCGCTCCCCTCACCGTCATGCTGTAGGTCTGCACCCTGCCTCTGCACACCACCGCCTCTGTCCACACTTTTGTCAGCCTCAGCTTCCAGCTCAGCTGCCACTACTGCTCCCTGGCAGGCAGACCTCTGCCTTATTTCAGCCTGCACATCATCTTTTGGATCACCATAAAAACAGTGAGTTCTGGTGCAATGGATGGAATAAGCATGCAATAAGTGAGAAGGCAAATCAGGCTGTACTGCTCTGGGAATACTCATAGCCCAAGGAAAAAAGAAAAAAAAAAAAAAAAGAGTGAGAGAGAGAGAGACTATTTCTTGGCTATTTTTTGGAGAGGGAAATGCAGTGGCTGTAGTCAGAAAACCCTCTCGCCCCTATAAAGAATTGGCTGGTACAGCCAACACCTCATTAGTCATCCATTAAATACTTTCTACTATTACAGCCAAAGGTGAACCAGAGCCAGTGATCTAGAGGTTAGCAGATTAAAAGCATTCTTAGGCCCTGTAACCATCCATTCCTGCTATAGTTTAATTTCTCTGGTCTATCATCAACACATAAACCATTTCCATAACCTTATTTATTAGTTTCTTCTATTTCCCGTATGCATGCTTTTATTTCTTAAGTCTTGCTTTCATTCTATTTGGTTACAACCTTTCAGATGACTCCTTCTTTTGCTACATCTACTGAAGGCAGGAAGAAAAGCTATACAGGTGTAGAACCAGGGTGAAATATAAATCTATAAATTTTCCATATAAATGCCATTCCATAAGGCACATAATAAAAAAGTAGCCTACTCACGTCAAGCTGCCTCATAGTTCAGGCACTGAAATTTACTGTTTAAAATTGTTCAATGTACTCAAGCATTTATATGAACCTGACTATGTGAGACTAGCCAAAATATCAAACTGAAGAAAGCACTTGTTGATTAATATTAGTTTGATAGAAATTGAACAGCACTTTCATTGCAGGATATAGGTTGTCAGCTGTGGTTTTTGGTATTTTTTTTCCCTTCCAAGTGTTGTCCAAGAACTGCATAGCTGTACCTTCTGATTGAGGATTTGATCCTCTTGGAATTCATGAACCCTTCTGAGGGTAATTCAGCACCTGAAGATGTTCCACAGCCTCTCAAGACATAATGGAAAGGTCAGTCAGTCACCACCAACAGGTTTCACAAAGGAAGTTTGTCTACTTGGAACAAAACAGTTACAGACCAAATATTTGTGCGTGCGTGTGTGTACTGCTTTGTACCTTGTTAATACAAGTAAGCACAATATGGATATGTCTTAGTACACACAAAATATTCGCCCAGCAGCTTTGGCAGTTAGGTGGACTGTCTGCTCTTAGATTTCGTACAAATCACATAGTTCTGTCCTTTTTAGGCTCTTTCCAGAAGATTAATTTCCAAATGTTTCAAATGAAAAACTACTCTTTCTGTGAGAAGACTGCTATAGCTTTGCCACATTCTGTAGGGACCCACATTAAAGAGTTAATCTGTAGGAACACTCAGTTTGCAGTCAGGAATACACTGTCTTTCCAGCTCATCACAAGACTATGGAAAAATAACAGCGATTTTGAACACTTAGAAGCACCACTTCAGCCATTGGATGGCTGCCTTTGAGGAGGAGAAATCAAAGTTATTCAAGTTTCTACATGAAGAAGAGCAACTGTAATGATAGACTGGCATATTGATATGCATTCCCTTGGCTCTTTCCACCCATACTTCAGTCCATTACAGAAGCCCAGTTGAACCAGTCTGACTTAGGAAACAGGCACACAGCAAACGTAAAATTATTTGCAGAGCTAGAACCTAAATAGCCAAAAAAAGGTGAGGGAAGAGGGGAGATTGTAAACCCCCACCTTACAGAAAGCAAATAAGAGTATAGATAGTTTAAGAGGCTTGTCCCATACTAGAACTCATCTGTGAATGAGCTGTGAATTAAAACATCCAATCCCAAAAGCCATAAGCCATATGCTTATTAAACCAGATATAAGTGTATCTTTTCTCTTGAGGGGAAGGACGCATTTCCTGAACAGCAGCATAACTCAGGCATTTCTATGGATTAGGTCATTTCTGATCAGAAGTCATAGGAATCTGATCTCTCTAATGAGAATTTAACTGTACAAAAAAGCAGAATAATTTTTCTAGGAAGATATTGAATTTGTATTCAAAGCAGATTCATCCAAAGAACATTTTACACGTTTAAATGTGTAAGTCCAATTATTATGGCCTCTCTTATTAGATCAATGCGCCCTACTTATTGTGGATGTGTCAGAGAGAAAGATGTATCATTGGACAAAAAAAAAAAATAAAGTTACGATAGCAGCATATTGTCACTAAATTAGTCTCTTCACATGAAAATAAGTCTCTCATCTTTTTCTTTGTCTTTATTTTTAATCACGAGCTATTGCATCTTTTCCTTTGTTTTTCCAGTTGGAAAAGTTGCTAAACTGTAAGCTTACTTGATTCTCTACTTTGGAACTGACCAGCAAATGTTTACAATCAATTATTTTTGAAACAGTATGTCACAGAACTGAAATAAATTTGTTAATATTTAAGCAAATACATTATTTAAGCAGACGTTGTAATGGTTTTGTATCTCATACAAAATCTTAGTGACATTTTCGTTTATCAGTTTTATCAAGTAACTCCACAATTAATAGAGAAATCCTTAATATGGTTTTCATATGAACTGGTAATGTGAAATGAACACTTCAGTGGCATTTAAAAGGAACGCAACGGAAATCAATTTTAAGCATTAAATTGGCCAATGTATCATATAAACTTTAAATGAATTGATACTGAGTTATGGATTACTATATAATTCCAGCTTGATGGCCTCCAGGGATGTCTCAGAATCTTACTGTGCTTCGATGCTTATACCCTGATATCATGTATCAGTGAATGTCATCAGAATGAGTGTATAAACTTAAAATAGCAAAGCTGCTGCATGGTAGACAAACTGAATTATTATGGACAGTTTGTACCAATTAAGAAGTTCAGCCAGTTAACTAAATACCTGAGGCTATCTTTCAGCCTTCAAAGCTGGAGAACAGGTCTGTTTTGGCACCAAACAGTAATTATATCCAACCTAGTGATTGGCAGTTGAGTTTATAAAAAGGTTAAGAAAGCCCTATAGGTCAACATAGCCAAATAACATTGAGGTAACCACACGGAGATAGCTTAGAAGTAAACAGTAATTGAGGAACAGAAATGTCAACACTTCATCATAGCCTTTACAGACTTTACTGTTGGAGGAAAACGTTTGATGCAAAGCTATCAAACAGCTTCAGCAAGACAATATCAGCTATGTTTTGATGTATATGTTATATTTTTTCTGGAAACACTTTTTTTTTTCTGCTTTCTGACCACAGCAGTGACAGAATGTGTTCAGACAGTAACACACATACGTAGGTGTTGAAAGCTTCTGCAGCCAAGAGTTACCTTCCTGAATTAGGTCAATTTCATCAAGCTTTATTAATAGCCAAAAAAGCATTTCTTATAAGATCTTCAGAAAATGCTGGAGAGGTTAAGAAAAATATGGGGTGAGGCCATATGAAGATTATTTATTGCTTAGGAGCAATCCCATTACCTTAGTAATTCACCTATCATTGTCCACCTGCTGTTTTATAGGGAAGGAAAAGGCCATACACCCACCCGTTGTCATACAATCTCAGAGGGAAAGAGACTACTCACTGAGCTGATAAAACCAGAACTCCAACTCGAAGTTGCTGTCTTCCCATCACACAGAAAGCAGTGACTGGAGAAGAAGCAGATGACATGTTGTCCTAGCACTGCTCAGCAAGCACAAATTGTCCCCTTTTCCCTCTCATTACTATTACTTTGGCAAAGGGGCACAACTCCTGCCTGATACCGGTGCCAACAGGATATCTGACCAACAGGGGTCAAGAATGGAGAAGGAAACAGTGACTTATGTAATAAGTGACACTTGCAAAATGTTGTTCACAGCATCAGGAAAAATAACAATTAGTCTCTTTTTGGCTGAGCAGAAATTATCATCTAATCTCTCAAACATGCTGTCAGCACCAAGATGGCCACAGAATCACAACAGGTATTGCTTTCTTCTCACTGAGCTCACGTGATCCTCTCAGCCTCAGAAAGCTGAGCAGGAAAACATCACCGTGCAATTCTGAGAACATAAGAATCTCAGTAGCATTGCCTCTAACAGGGAGCTTGACTCATTTACAGCTCTTAAGGCAGGCAGGAGAGAAGGCTCCCTCATGCTAGATGAGGAAATTAAGCAAGGAAATTACTGTTATAGGAGTGATTTAATTGTCATTGATCTAATCCATGACAGACATACCAGCAGTGAAGAGTTTACTAACTGAGAGCTCCTCCTTCCTCCTCTATCCCTCCTCATGTTTTTACTTTTGAAATAGAATAATAGAATCAAAAATGGAAGGTATACTTAACATTTTTCTTAAACTGACAGTCAGCACTCCTCTTGGGTCCTGTGCTGTTCAGCCTACCTGTATAAAGAATTTGCTGGATAATAGTACAAGGATGGCGTCATAACACAGAAAATTGCTGCGCGTTCAAGTTCTTGTGGTGGAAATAGGAAATTTTTTCCTCTTTTATTTTTTTGGTCTTTTAAAAGTGTTTTTTGAGGTATCCCAATCAGTTTTACATGAAGACTCAACTGCTGAATTACACAGTAATTGCAAATATTGAGGCTTCATGATCTCTACCACTGATTAACTAAAGAATTTTTTTATCATCATTTTGCTCAAATGATAGCAATAGCTCATTTCTGGGTATATATCCAGAGGCACAAAACTGGCAACCATCAACTTTATTTAACAGACATAACCCCTGTTTTTAGTCTAGATATGACATATAAATGTTATGTTCAAAATAGATTCGCGAATCCATTTAATCGAAATGATACGAAACTGCTGGATGCTGTTCCCAGCTGGTGTGTTCTAACAACAGTATATGCATTCTGCTTATGGGTGTGCTTATATACACAGTAGTCAATACTGTATGCATGACATACGTATGGAGAAAAAGTCTGAATGCACTACTGTATTTTCCACCCTGCACATTTTAAGCCCTAAGTCCAAGTGAAGGCAA
>VXAV01003451.1:79052-122203 GCA_013399715.1 Alectura lathami
AGGTTCCAAGTTAGATGTGTATAATACATTTTGACCTGTGTACAGCAACATCTCAGTGAAACATTTGACTTACCTAAACAGAAACATGGCCATCTTGCATGGGCCTCCTTCAAATACACGGGAAATTCACCATACACAAGCCAAACGAAAGCAGTCACCTTTGGGCTCTAAATCCGTTATTCTTGACACATGACCTCAGCACAAAAGTTCTTCTGAAATTCCCAACTCTTGGGAGCATAAAATCAGGTTTATTACATTTCTAGCTATCTGTGTTTAAAAGAAGAGCTTCAAAATGTAATTCAGGTACATCCTCAATATTAAGATATTAAAGGTAAAAAAAAAAAAAAAAAAAAAAAAAAAAAAAAAAAAAGAGATCACCAATTCTGTTTATTTTATATCACCATGTTTGAATGGTCATTATTTTAGTGGAGGCACATGGTTAGATCATGGGAGAGGAGCTTGGGTTTTGTGAGCTTTCTTTTTCAGTCCTTCACAAAAGTTTAGTATAATATTTTTATCAACTTAATTTCATGAGCCTTTTAAAGTCTATTTTGTCTTGAAGAACACAGAAACAGAAATCAGTTTTCATGTTGTGAGATGTATTATAGACATCTGTAGAATTTCTTGTTTAAACACATACAGATGTGTGAAATGCATCTATGGAGCCCATTCGTCCACAAGGATGCGAGGTGGCAGCAACGATAATTTAACATCACCATGGCTACATGAGGACTTCAGAAATAACCTTCACTGTCTGTGAGAAACTGATGAAAAATTTCACTTGCCACAGCACTAGCTGAGGTGGGAGCTATCGCATTTCCTCCCTGTGAGGTTGTCTCCCAATAGGGTAGTGTGTTACTTCCCTCAGCCATAGCCAACCCCGTGCCCTGGCACAGCTTACAGTGTTGGCTGGCATGACTTCGCATTAGTGCATTCACACAGAATTTGTTCCCTCCAAGTCTAGTTCCATCAGAAACTACTGTAACAACAGTCAAAATAATGGTGCAAAGCGTTAGTGGTTGAGTCATCCACTGCCTTGCCACAACCTTCTCACAGGAGATACAAGAGTCCAGCACCCTTTCTATATTGGCAATTGTGCTGCTAACAATGAAACTGGATCACTATGAACCTTCAGAGAGTAATGAAAGGCTACATCTAGTGTAGAAAAATGTGTGCCTAACATAAATAATACCTATGAGATCCCTGAGGTTTGTAAAATTCAGGAAAGACTATGCCTAAAGAATTTAGGTTGTTTACTAAACAAAGCAGTGTGCTGCCAGATTTGTGAGGCTCTAGTTACTTCCACAATTTATATCTGTATGCTTATATTTCACATGACAGGAGACGTTCACCACAAATGCAAATCCAAAGAGAGATTAAACACTGAAAAACATTCAAATACATGACTTATGCAGTAGTTCCCTATATGTAAGGGGCAAACAACTGTTTTCTCACCTATCCAGAGGATACAAAGAACCTTCCAAGATGTAGCATTTAAAAGAAGCAAAGAACTCAAGACGCAGCATGATCTAGTCCCTTTTTTAAGTGTCCAATGGATCCAAATTCTTTACCTGCCTTTCACACACACATACACACATGCTGTTGTTTGGAAATCGAACACTTGCTGAGATACTAAGACATCCATCAGGCTTTCACACCAGAGATTAAATGTCCAGCTTCAGGTGGCTGGATTTAACAAAAACCTGAAAACATTTCAGCATAGCATCAATGCTGGGACCTAAGAAAATCCCTGATACAGAATCACTGAATCACAGTATAGTTAAAAGTCAAGCTGTTACAAAGCTAAATAACATCTCCTTTCTGCTGTGCCTTCACCTTATTGATCAGCATCATCCTGCACATCATTCACTTAACTTCAGATCGTATCCTGCAATAACAGACATCAGGAATTGTACTGCCTCTGATAGCATCACTGAAAGCAATGAGACAACTGATAGGCACAGCAGTTACTTTGCATCCAGCTGCTTTCTGAGCCAAAGCCACAAAGACTAAACATCAGGGCAGACCTCCTCTTCTCCAAGTCTGTGGGTAGGGTCTTCTGCAGCTGAAGTAACGTTCAAGGAAATAACCAGTATCAAGCAAACCATAGAATTAATCACAAAAAAACTCCAGTTGGTCAGACTAATACTATCATACTTCTTTGGATTAATTCTTCATTAACCAGCAGGTCCAAGCGAGCCAAATACAGAACATGAGTGAATCTTGAAACGGAGCTCCCTTCTCATTAAATCCTAATCACCACAAATATTAATCTGTAGTACATGACGGGAAACAGCCTTTCCTTCCAGTGCACCCTCACACCGAGAAATTCAGAGTATGGAACTATATTTGGGGAAAGTCAGTTTTTCAAAACAGCATCCTTACAAAATTTCACCTTTCATAGATTTCATAGCACATTGTCTCCATACATCAAACTATTTCTGAGGCTAACATGACACACCATGAAACTGATCACAATGACAGGAAGAAAGGTACAAAAGGAATGGCCTTGTCAGATGTAGGGAAAACAAGAGGGCGTGTTAGGGGTTCATGAAGATGCTTATCCATTTATAATTAAATATAAATTTTGGTAAGAGAGCTATCTTCCTGCTTTTTCTTCTGTTTATTCTGGGTACAAAGGCTGCTTTAAGTGACTCACATGAAATTTTTGGTGTTTGTTCATTAGTATGGAAGAGTGAGGTTTTATTTGCAATTCTATCATCGACATGCTACACAAACTTCAGAAACTTCACACTTTACCATGAACAAGTGTCCTATATGTGCAAAGTTGTTCAAATTCCACACATTTTCTCCTCCATTATTTTTAAAAATGCACTTTCCCTCATGAATACTTCTGAGAGCAGCTTGCTCTCTAGAAAAAATTATTAGTGGAAATCCAAGTCTCAAGCAAGTATGGAAAGATGTGCACAGAGTTCAGCATTTGAAATACCTTCTGAAGGCTGTTCAACATTTTCACCCTTCTAATAACAGCAAACAAAAATGTTTGACCACTCAGAAGAAAGTCATGAGTACCAGACTATCAGCTACCTGCACACCACCTTTTATTTGGTATAGTAATTAAACAGATTCTGTTTTGTAAACCTGAAGGCTCCTGCACGCAGAACCAACTCAAAACCTTACTTTGTGGGGTATCAACTGGGATTCAATCATTTCAGCAATGATGGCAGTGGTTTAATTCAGAAGATATTCAGTCCTGCACTTGTGCTTGGGATTGCCCCTACCCAAATACAGGTTGGGCTGAGAATGGCTGGAGAGCAGCTCTGAGGAGAAGGATTTGGGGGTTTCAGTTGATGGGGAAACTCAACGAGCCGACAATGTGTGCTCGAAGCCCAGAAGGCCAACCTCATCCTGGGCTGCACCAAGAGAAGCGTGACCAGCAGGGTGAGGGAAGTGATCCTGCTCCTCTACTCTGCGCTGGTGAGAACCCACCTGGAGTGCTGCATCCAGTTCTGGGGCCCCCTACACAAGAAGGATATCGAGCTGTTAGAGGGGGTCCAGAGGAGGGCCATGAAGATGATCAGAGGGCTGCAGCACCTCTCCTACAAAGGCCGGCTGAGAGAGTTGGGGTTGTTCAGCCTGGAGGAGAGAAGGCTCCGGGGAGACCTGGTAGCAGCCCTCCAGCACCTGAAGGGGGCCTACAGGAGAGCTGGGGAGGGACCCTTTAGAAGGGCATGAAGTGAGAGGATGAGGAGTAATGGCCACAAACTGGAAGAGGGGAAATTTAGGCTAGGTGTTAGGAAGAAATTCTTTCCTGTGAGGGTGCTGAGACACTGGCACAGGTTGCCCAGAGAGGCTGTGGATGCCCCCTCCCTGGCAGTGTTCAAGGCCAGGCTGGATGGGGCTCTGAGCAACCTGGTCTAGTGGGAGGTGTCCCTGCCTGTGACAGGGGGTTGGAACTAGATGGTCTTTAAGGCCCCTTCCAACCCAAACCATTCTCTGATTCTATGATATATGTATACTTGAAAAGTATCTTCTTTCAGTTTCCTAAGAACCGTTCATGCCAGGGTATAGAGAATTTCCTAAAATAGCTACATCCGTCTTTACTATGAAATACACGGGGAAATTATTTTAGTGTTTTAACTCATCTTAAAACACAGCCAAAAAAAAAAAAAAAAAAGGATGGGGGAGTAAAAATAATAGGCATGCCTTGTAGCAGATTAACTTGAACATTAACTGCAGAGCATTGAGAAGAGAGTGACTAATTACACTTACTGGTGATGGCTTTGGTCTCTAGTTCCCCATTGCTCTCAATCAAGAGCAATTCTGTTCAACTTAGTCAAATTGACTGAGGTGAAATTGGTGTGAGATCGATATCTAGCTCAAAAACTAATGAAACATAGTATAGAGTTTTTGTAGGGTCCTTTGTTTTAGGAAAGAAGGTCAGGAGGGGAAAAGGTAGTGGTTTATTGCAGAAATTTAAAACTTGGCTCAAGTTCAGTCCTTCTTCGCCCATAAAATATCAATAGAAAAACTGATGTCTCTGAAGGAGTACCATTTTTCAATGGTGCTTACATTGCTTCTTATCAAAAGTTTTTGTTATTGTTTGTGAGGGCAAGAGGAGAGAAGAAGAAATGGTTTTGCTGTTATTTTGTATAGAAACTCTATCACCTCACAACATTTTATATTAGAAAAGTAGAAAATATAGTCTAGTCTGAGGATATAAGAACAGTTATTGAAAAGGCATTTATGTCTTAGCGTAGGAAAAGTACTATATGTTACACTCTAAGCAAGTTATCTACTTTTTGTAATTTTATGTATTTATTTACTGAAACAATTCAATGCCTATCTGAGGAAGCAGAAAATGGGGTCACTTAACACGTTTCATACCCTCCCCATGCCACAGAATCAGAGCACTCCTGCCCCCACACCACCACTGCAGAGAAACGCCCCAGCTGGAGACCCACCTGCCTGCCTCACCAGCATTGCAGTGTGCCCAGAGATAGTTCTGGCCCTTGCCAAAGGCACCACAGCAGGCCCTTCCTACAGTGCAGCTTTCAAGAAGCAACAAGCTAAGTCAGAAAGACCAACACAGTCCATGAGTTTTCAGTGTGAAACCTTGGGCTGCAACATTTAAAGGCTTTATGCTCCCAACACCAGCTCTCACTGCTTCCCAGCACACTCACAAAATACTCATATAAGGGGCGTACCATGGGCTAGATCACACACATGACCCAGCTTTAAAACTGAGGTGAGACAGCTGCTGAATGACTTGAGCCCACAAGAGCTGCTCAGCCAGAAACAGCCACTTCCCACCTAACGCTGGCCTATGACAGAAGCGCTTCTTCCTGCCTCCCCACAGCTTCCCCAGCTGTACCTTTTACTGGCATGTCCTCAAGGAACATGCTGGCACTTTCAGCAGCATTTTGAGTAAAGACCTGGTTCATCATGTACACCTCTAGCTGTACACACAGGAGGACTCCCCCAGCCTTTGCAGGACTACTCCACAGCTTACAGTTGTAAGTTATATCTGAAGGCACACAACTAGGCTTATAAAGCTCAGGTAAGAAGTCTTTTAATGAACACAACATCTAAAGTGGAGTTAAACAACAATAATAAATTTTAAAAGTCTCATTCTGTAATTTCCCAGAATGCTGAAATAGACATAGAAAAATATTACTCCTTCTTCCATTAGTTTTATGCCTGTACATGCTTCATTATTTAAATTGATGTAATCAAAAGCAGGAGATTTAAAATTGCATATGTTTGTGGGGTTTTTTGTTGTTGTTGTTGGCTGGTAATTACACAGAAAACAAAACCTACCCAAAGGTGGCCTATGAGGCTTACTACTAGCATTAAAACGTGCTTACTCAGCATCATCTCTTATAACACAATCAAAAGCTCCTTCAGTGTATTCAAGCATAACAAAAACATAAGAAAAAATGAAGTTCTCACTCTGCAACTTATACCTTTTCCCCCTTTCCTTTTGATTTACCTGATTGCTCAAAAATCTGGGTACCTCCAAGAGAGTACCCTGCCCATCCTGGCTCCCACCTGCCCAACTTCAGCTGTGCTCACAGCCCTGCGTGCCTGGCAAATGCCAACACCACATCGGGAGCAGTTGCACAAGTGACATCTGAGCAAACAGACCTGAACAAAGCGCCTGGAGCAATCATGAGCAAACTGTCATCCGTCTCTGAAGCTGTTACCAGACAGTACAATTACAGGAGTTGAGTCAGCTCAGTGGAAAGAGGTATCTAACAGCCCAGCTGTCTAGAGGCCATTCCACATTTACAAGCACATTAATGTCTGCCAGTGTGTCCATCCATTCACACTAGAGCACTTTGTGATCACTACACACCTTCCTGAAAAACCTCACTTTTTTCCCATATATATATCTGCTGTTTTGTTTTCCAGTTTTGAAAGGATGCGCAACATCTGATAAGCTGGATTTGCACCTGCACACACACAGCGCATATTGAACCTGACTGTTCAGAAGATAATGACAGACAGACAAATAACGCTTCCATAATAACTTGTATAAGTACTCCAAGGGACAGTCATATGTTTACAGTCAGATTTTCACTGAAGTGTCTTGATGAGGCAAGCAGTGCTTCCAGCATAGGAAGCATGATATAATGTGATTCAGCTCATATAGGCAGCTGTTGGTAAATGCAGAAGCGTTTGCCAGATACAGCCATGTTTCGCTTGTAGTGAGATCTCTAGAACATCCACAGAACAAACTGGCATGTCTTGTTCTACAGCATCCCTTAGTCTAATGACGGATCAAGTCTATTAATAAAGGGCATGAGGGATAGACTGTGAAGTGAGGTGGGAAGGTTTGGCTCACTGAGCAAAACCCAAAGCTGAAAACGTGAGTTGTGATGCTGAAGTGAAGGCAGCCTGTCTCATTGACCTTGGACAGGTTACTTCAGCTCCCTACCACCTTTCTCCTTAAAACTAGCAGTCACCAGTCTGAAATATAGGTTTCTGGTAACCACTCCTAAAAAGAAAAAAAAAAAAAAAAAAAAGATGGATATAATTACATTCTCACATATATATACAACATTAAAAAAAGTCACTGATGTTTGTTCCTTGTGGCTCCGTAGGAAAATAATCTATCCTCTACATCATAATCCCATATACATGAATCTTCGTGTTTACTGGGCTCACACTTCCCTGGCAATGGTCTCTGCAGTAACATATAATTCAAAACTATAGGAAAGCACTGGGGAAAGGAAGTGTGAAACAATAGCATGCCTAATTCAACTATTACTGTGTTCATTCTGGTTATTCACAAGCCAACAATATTTTGCCCCAAAGTATCTTCAAGAGCCAGGTATGCAAAAATCTGGTTATGTAAAAACAAGATAAGTTGTAGATTACTGCAATGATAAAAAAAAAAAAAAAAAATACTTGAGCTGCTCAACTATTCTGTTTTGTATGCTCCTGTAATTTACGAGAGTCTTACAGCTTGTTTGTTTTGTTGGTATCCAGTATGCCTTTTAAGTGTGCCTCATGTTTTTCTATACTGTATGCCTCGCACTAAATATGTCACTTTAAAGACAAGTGAGGGTTTTTAGGAGATCTTCTGACAGATCCTGACTACATTAAGTCTTCAGAGGCCAGAGGTTCCATAAATGACTTCATGGCTGTGTTTTATTTGTATTTTAAACAGGAGTGAGAACCAGAAGTCTTCTCTCCTACACTAGTGCTAGGAGGTCGTACTTGTTAATGAGAAATATTACCTTACCAGAAAGCTGAGTCTTCTCATTTTCATTTATATAGGAGATTGATTAACACTTAGCTAATTGGCACATGCAAATGGGGATTAGCTGAATATGTTTTTCTCTACAGCTCAACAACTATAATTTAGATACTTACTTAGATTAAAATCTGTTGTTTTTTAAGGTAATCATCTGCCTGTTGTCAAAAATAAAATAGCAAAATATATTACTAATTGTGTCTTATTTGTGTTTCAGAATACAGTTAATTAACATTACTAAAAAAAGTAAGCCTAAAATAAACAAGGATTATCTTCACAATATTAGAGTCATGTCTCTAATAAGAAAACAGAGAAGATGCATTTTACCTACTGAAGCAAGGTCAAATAATTAGAGGCTAACTGGAGATGTAATCAAATCTGAAGTTATGAAGATCTCCAGCAGAACGCATCTGCAATATAGCTAGAAGTAGCTATGATGGCAGCCTGTCTTGATATTCCCACATCAGATGAAAGATGGGCAGCATAATTTTTCCAGTAGTGATTTATAATAAGTAACATTTTCAATTGTTCCCCTCCCTCTCCCTCTTTTTCTTGCTAGGATTATCCAAGAGAGCAGATTAACAATAACAGACAGGGGAAGAGGGCATCTAAGGCATTTTAGGCTTTTGAATGTTACTTTTTTTTTTTTTGATTGTTTGGTTTGAGTGAGAACAGGTGGCTGGATGTGGGTGTTCAGTAAGTCAGCATTACAAGTGTACAGAGACCTCACAGCAGCAACTGCGTGTGGCTCAGTTTGTTTTATGATTTAGCAAGCAATGCAGCCCGACACAGAAATTATTCCAAAAAACTCTCTCTCTGCTTTCTTCCTGCACTATTACTGAAGGACGAGGGGACAGAGGTCTCACATGGAAGTAAATCATTAGTTTTAATATTTACTATCTCACATGGCCAAGGTAGCCAAAGTATGTATATTCTACTGAAAAAGAATTAAAGTTTTATTATCAGCTTTCAAGATTTGTCCTAAATTTATTATGTGTATTTATCCATTTTAGTAGAGTTTTCCATTAGCTATCCTGAAGCACCAAGCAATGCACCAAAGTCAACTCCACTTGAGGGATCATAAAATAATATTTAGAATTCAAAGCAAGTACACGCAATGCATAATGACAGTTGTGTAGCAGAAGACAATATAAAATACAGGGTAAATTCCATTATTTGCATGTGTTTGTGATATGTAGTTCGCCTCATTCCATTTTCTCACAGGATACTTCTACAGCAAGCTCAGCACTTTACCTCCCGGAAATCGAATAGCTTGGTTGTGTCAGTTGAGTTTATCCACCAGATTGAGTGGTGACTGTAATGAAACAATTCAGAGACTTGACTCAGTTTATTTACTCCACACTTGATTGAATCCTCAATTCCCCCTTCAAATCCTAGTAAGCAGCAGCAGAATATCCTCTAAAATTAATCTCCCCGGCTTATTTTTCCTCTAGCAGGATTCAAGCCGCAGAAGGCATGATGGCCCTCACAAGCACAGCTGCACACAAAAATTGCATTCTGCACTTATCAGTGCAAACACATACTGCGCATCATCTAGCACACCCTTCACCATACAAAGGAGAGACATCTCATTCTTGTTCCGAAGGCAAGTTTAATTTCTCACCCTCTCTGCCCTGAGGTGGAAACTTCACAAAATTAGGAGGGAGAAAGCACTGCCTGGATGCTCTCTGGGTGTTAGTCTATCTTTTCAGCTTCTTGTCTTGTGTTTATCTGGGTGTCTTGGTTGTTTCTCTCTCTAACACACAGCAAGGGAAGGAAGTGGATTACGATTTCCTAGCTCATCTGAAGCAGGCTGCCTAGCCTAGAGCTTGATGTTAAGCCTGTCTCCTTAGTCCCAGTCGAGGCACAGAAGGGCTGTTAGCAGGTTACACTGTACACTCAGTTACACTATCCGGGATGTATGAAGGTAGTTGTCTACACTTTAGCCTGAAGTATATTGAGAAGAGGAATTAGCCTGGGCACAGGCACAGACCTTTATGCATTTCTTTCTCAGTAGGACACATCAGCCCATGTAGAGCTTGCTGCATCCATCTTGCATTTAACACTCAGGTTATTGGTATACCATGAGGATATAATTTATGACATTCTGCTAAAACCAGGCTTAGAAAGCACGGTACCAAGATATCCAACTAGAAGTTACTATCATGTCCAAGAACACCACTTGCATCTTGAAATCCAGCTTGCAGGCAAAATGCCTTGGAGCAAAATCACTGCACTGTACTTCACGAAGCAGCTTCTGTATTCCCTCCAGAGCTGTATTTCTCTTCCAAAGTTTGGCATAAACCATTCCCTAGAAGGCTATTCTAGGAGATTAAAGTAACTATAATCATGTGAAGGTGAAAATGGTACCTACAAACAATAAACTCATTGAATCTGGGGTACTTGCTTTAGAATAGGGGTTGCTGTTAGCAGTCGGAGCAGCTACATGAGACGACAGGTCAGCTCCCAGGCAAAGCACTGCAGAGTAATCCTGTGAGTGATATCAAGTCAGAGGGGTTCTCACTCAGCCTCTATGCAGAACCATCAACTGCCTCAGTTTAACTTAAAATTTCTAAGTTACAAGTACATGGAGCAGGTCACAACCAAGTAAGCTCCATGCAAAATAACGTGAAAGGGTTTCCAGGAATGCAGAAGAAAAAGTATGTACATTCCTCATTAAAGTCTAAAATAATTTATAAGCTTTAGAAAGTCAGCATGTGTCAAGAAATATTAACTTATATAATACTACAGCATTTTGCTTGCCAGATAGTTAGTATGCCAAGTTTCTATGATATTACTTCATGCTTTTCTAAGTGTTCTTACATGACTACAATAACTCAGCATGATTGAGGCAGCAATAAATTTTTTCCTGTTTAATTTTCACTTTCCATTTTATTCTACAACAGCTATGAACACGGATATATTTGGTTACACTACCAAAACTGTAATGACTTACATTAAGAATGCTTGTTTTCATATTTTGAGACTAAGCTAGTCTTTAAGGAGTTGAACGCTTGAGCACTCATTTAATCAAATTGCTCATAATTCTATACCACTAACTTCATTATACATAATCTTATATAAACCTTTGCATCCCTGTATTCCTTGAAAAAGTAAACATCAAATCAACCACCCTTTTTGAGGATCCAACTCCACAAGGACTTCAGTTTCACAAACACCTATTATCACATCTATGAGTTTTCAGGGGAGCCGGCCCCAAGACCATACAACATTTTTGATGAATATTGCATGAATATTGTGATAAATGGGTATTCTTTCCTCCAACATAAATACAAGACTGAGCCATGTGGGCCTTAAAACCTAGCAAAGAGCAGAGAGAATTACACTCAGATTTCAGAAACAAAGTATGGATGACCTAGCTTTGATATAGGCTAAAAAACAAGTACCTTCATCACATTCTATTTTTCAAAATCCACATAGAGATGCCTGCAATTTTGTAACCTATATCAGAAAGTAAGTATGCCATACAGAGCTACCTCTGCCATTAACAAGGACTCTGCATTTTCAATCGCGCTTCATATGTGCTTTCCGAAAACCAGTTTGAAATTTTTCCCTGTTTATAAGAACAGACGACTGTAAACTGGCAAAGCAGCAGCGAAGATTGAAAGAAGGCTCTATCTGAGAAGGCAGACCTGGATAGCCATCAATATCTGTGGCACAGACACCAAGCTCTCAGTGCTTGCCAGGATGATCGCTTGATAAGTCATGCTCTTTAAACCTGCTCATAATTTATGTCTGTTTTTCTGGGAACCTGAATCCTGTGGCTGCATTTTAGCTCTCATTAACTGCAATAAATTGAATGAATAAATGGATAGTTAAATAACTTGCTAGAAAGCCACTGGGGCCACTAACCAGATATCAGGGTTTGTAACCTTTCCTAAGCCTCTGGGAATATGATATTAAATAATGTTTTCATTATCTCTCAGCTTGTTCGATATTTATTCAGCTTAAAAGAATGGTATTCTAAAGGCTGACAGCAAGCCAAAAAAGCACAGTCAGAGCCAGCTGCGCTCAATCCGCATTTATAAAATATGCAAGACCTAAATTCAATTGATTTTTCAAATATTTTGGTCTTCCTTCCAAAGCGTATCAGATAATTAGATACTTAATATTTGGTTTTTAATGGGGAATAAATACAGTACATGTGAAGTGATAGACTGCCACAGAAATCTATCACTAACTGAAATTCGCTTTCAAGCTACCAACAAGAAAAAGAAGACTGGAGACTAAGAGGGCAGAAATTCCTCTTGGCAGCACTCTAGCTACAGGTTAAGTGAGGATGAGAAACCAGAACTAGGGATTTCAGACACAGTAACAGCTAGGCCTGGGCAGACTGGTGCAAGCCTATGCATGCAATCTACCCCAGCTTGTGTGGCTGGAGGAGCACAAGCTGCTGCCTCCGCCCACAGAGATAACTGTGTTGGCATCATGCACCTTGACTCACCCTACACCAGCTAGTCCTAGCAATTCAATTTCATTCCAAACACATTTGTGAGGACTCTGCATGCAATGTCACCTGTGCAACCAGCTCATTGTCACCTGTATGACCTCTCACATTGAAGAGTACAACATTGGGTGAAAACCAGAAAAATCAGTTACTCAATGAAAACATTACTAGATATAAACAAATAATAATAAAAAAAAAAACAACCAGACCACACTCACCTGAAAAATCAATTTATTATTTTTATTCTACACACATTGTGCATTGTGTGTCATTGACTATACTGCAAGTGTTGATTTAAAACCTGACTATGTTTCATGACCTTATTTTATAAATTTGGTCTGGCTGAAAATATCTGTGCCAAATTTCAGTTCAAAAGAATGTTCCAAAACTGAGATATCATCTCATAAAACAGAAAGAAACAGTGGGGGGGAACCTATGACAAATCTAAACCTTTTTAAATTAAAGCTTAATATTTTTTAAACAGTTTAAAAAAAAAAAAAAACACATAAGTATCAATGAGCACTATACAATCACACAAGAATCTAAGGCTATCCCATGATTAGATATCACAGAAGATCAGAGCAGATGATGCAAGTTTGACTTTGCCTCTAGGATGCTGGAATGCAGATTTATGTGAGATTCAGACTGGAGTTCTGAGTTTGAAAGCCAGGCAAAATTCTGTACTCTGAGCAAGCAGCAGGGATTTGTACTACTAATGCTGTTATAAAGGAAGCTCAGAAGGGAGTCTGCACAAACACAGAAATGAGTATTTAGAAACCATGGATTTATAAACCTGGAATTAAACATAAATAATTTAATCATGACATATTTTAAGGCAAAATTCTCAAGTCAAGAATATGACTATTGGTGCACCTACATCAGAAAAAAAATCACACCTCCATTGAGCCTGAGATTTGTACAAACGTAGCTTGAAAAGAACCCGCTTCGTAACCTGCATAAAAGCTGCCTAGATGCAAACTTTGATCTGTTAAAGGCCTCAGCTGTAAAATTACATTAGGGCCCTCTCTCACAAAGGAGTAAAGAGAATCCAAGTGGTTTGCCAGAACAGGATAATAAGAAAGCGGAGGTGCGAAGTTAAAAGGGAAAATAAATCACTTGGGGCAGGAGTTGAACAAATGGATAGATTTTATATTAGTGATATTTTTGACAAAAAGGCACAGCCGCAAGCTTTCTGGGGAAGGCAGTAGAAAGGGGAAGAGCACTGTTTTTTGGCCATCCAACAGACTGTTCTCTGTGGTTTTGGAATTTGAAGGAAGCTGCAAGGATGGATTTGGATCTTGACCCATGAACCACTTGCAGGCTTTGCGGGTAGCTCTGGGCTCAGCGCTCTGAGGCAGCAGGCTGAGTGCAGACATCCACAGCCTTAGTGCCTCATCATGTTTCCGCACAGCACAGGTTCCACTGGTGTTTCTGCTTTTACTCTGTCACTTTTCTACTTCCAGGCTGCTCTCTTCATTGTTACTCTCCAGCGCACCAAAAATTGCTTGCCCAGTGAAGGTATGTATCTGTGCGTAAAACAATGTCAAGCATGCAGCAATAAGCGTATTACCTCAACAAGCCATCTAACAAGGAGTTCTGCACTTCAGCCTTCCTACTGCTGTCAAACACAAATGTTAGTAAAAGCATCAGGTAGAACTACCTGAAAACAAAATTGTCTGTTGAGCCCAGGTTATTGTTTCCTTTTGAATTTTCTTGAATTCTTACAAAGAAAACCATGATCTCAAGCAGTGCTAGAAAGTTACTCAAAGAAAAAGCATTCATTTTGGGGGCTATCTAGGGGAAAGAGTGAAGATCACAGCTACAGCCTGGCAGAACGTGAATGGGAGACTAAGCTGCAAAGCGGAGCTGCTTAAAAGCTTGTTAACAAGTCATTTGCAGTTCAGAAGAGCAGCGGCTTGTTGAACCTGCATACTTGTGGGCTATGACACATATTCCTGCACCAGTAGATTTCCATACAAGACAGATGTGCGTATGTAAATAGTGAATAGATCATGTCCTTTCCATAAAGGCAGCTCATCTGACAATAATAAATAAAAATGTGCAAACACAGCACATAAGAAGGTGCCTGAAGACAGTCCAATTTACATTAAAGACAGATGTTCTGACTGTAAACATATTGCCTTCCTAAGGATCTTTTTTTTGTTTTATTCAGTAAAGCATACCTGCACATTTTACACAGAATAAAATAAACCAAACACATATTGTTAGTTCCTTCTTTTTCCTGTGCATGAGACAGAAGGTAACTGTAAAGCGACTCGATAGATCCTGCTCAAAATTGGATGTTTCAAAGTTGTGTTTACATTCATATCGGCAACGACACCACCACAAAGACGGATTTGACATGTTCATTTTAATGGGGGGTTTTATTATACTCATGCTATGCTTTCCTCTTACAAGGACTTTGATGTGCAGAAACCCTCAAGCACCCATCCCTGGTATGTTTCATTCCAGACATATTTGAGGAGCTGGAGGACAGGAACTAGGCCACTCTTTCTGCAAGACCTTCACATTTTAGCAAAATAACATGTTGGGATAGTTTTTCTGGTCCAGCCAGTCCTACTAAATACTGTCATTTCCTATGGTCCTGGTCACCACAGCACACAGAGGGAAGGAAACATTCCTGCATTCCCACGAAACGCAGCTCATGGGAAGCGCCCATGCTGGGAGCATGGCTTATGTTGGAGGCTCCCCACTTCCCTCCCTTGGCAGCACCCTCCCCTGCAAAAGCCGCATTGCTGAAACTGGAGTGCAAGTTGGGGGAGCAGCTGCTCTCGGTGGCACAGCTCCCAGGCTGGAAGCATCTTCCCAGCCCCTCTGCTGATTTCTCTGGCTCACAGCAAGGTGCCCAGCCTGGCTCACAGCACCCTTGCCTCTAGCTTTCTTAAGAAAGTTGTTTCCTGCACCAATTTTCCCTCCTGCTTTCTTGAAGTCTCTGAGTGTGGCTTCTCTCATTTCTTCCCCCCTTCCCACTCACATCACTGCCAGCAGCAGCCGCAGTCTGTGTGCCTCCACACATCAAAACGAGTCTATATTCAGACACCACTCCTCTCCAAGAAAAAAAAAAAGTTCAGAAAACTCTGCATTTTCCAGCCATGTAGAAGAAAATGTGTTGTACTCTTCCAGGCACAGGAACTATGCTATTGTCACAAGCACAGTCAAAGGTCAGGGGTGTATTGTTTGAACGTTGTTTCCAGAAGAAGAAATAAGCTTTTTACACTCTTTGAATGTACAATTTAGTCTATGTCCCTGGAAGACAACCCGAGAAAAATCAATGGTCCAAATGAAACAACTGATGAATCATACGGACAACTCTTCAGATTTTGCCTCCATCTACAGTAAGCTGACTGCATAATAACTCAGCTGTGTTGTGCAGGGTATTATTCGTACATTATAATTTTACTTTCTGGATGTGTTACCAGATCACATTTCCTCCAAAGAATTTTCCCTCCTTTTCCTGTAGAAAGGCAAAGAACGCTTTAAAAAGTTTCAATTTTTACTCCTTAAAACTGGTTAGCAGAAATTAACATTATCTAAGCACTTTGTTAGATTAAGTCTCACACTTCTTTTCAGATAAAAAAGAGTTTATCACTTCACACTTCAATAGTAGCTGAAAGAGCCCAAGGCTAAAAAAATAGTTGTCATACTGATGAGAAAATGATCCAGAACCATCTTAGACAAATATCTTAATAAGTAAAACTTTTCCTCCCTTACTTTGGAAACACGGATACTGAATCAGCCAGATCCTCATTAAAAATTTACATGTGAGGAAGAAGGGAAAGAGATGAGCTGAGGCATGTAGTTGCAGTGATTTTTCAAAGAAACTTCCAGGCGGCAGATGAGAGCTTGAGAATCATTGGCCTACTCCCATTTATAAGAGAGAAGTTCTAGTTCCAGGTTCTAGCATAGATTTTACATCTGACAGCAAAGACCACACAATTTCACAGGCATTGGCAGGAGTTCACAGGAGCCCACGCATTTCCGGTAGGGGGCAAGAGCTCAGTGTCTTGACCTAAAGTAAGAGCAACTCTCATTTTTTCTGTAATTATGCAAAACAAATTTAGTGATGCCAAGTGCTTCTTTTAAAGTTCTGAAGGTGGGGGATTTGTACATTAGAATAAGAAAAAAAAATCTGCTTTGCAACAGAAGTTTGATTGAAGTGCCCAGGAACACCAGAAAACCATGGTAGCAATAGAGAGTCTGCTTGGCCAAGAGCCTGTCAGTGGAGAGGAAGCAAAATATTTCAGCTATTAAATTGTTCCTGTTACATTTGTCTCCCCAAGCAGAACTTTAGGAGCTGTGCTGCTCATTCCAGCTGCAGAATCTCTCCTCTAAAAACATCACTTTGACTCATTTTCATCTTCATTTAAGAAACCAGGTTTATAGACATCCAAAAGTATTTCTAGTGTCACCTTTTTATTTCCTTGGGGGTGGGAGGAGAGCCCTGTGACATATTTTGCATGGCCAAAGCAGGAATCCGAAGGAAACATATGCAGTTGCATAAATTGTGGTCAAAGACTTCCTGACATTGAGATCTATTAGACCGTAGAATATTCTCCCAAAGGAAGTGGGGGAGACTGCCACGTGAGACCCTGAAGACGCATGCTAACAGAAGAACAGCAGACGTTAACTCCGTGGTAACTACAGGACCATTGCCCATAGCAGCTACTTCCAGAATTTGGATTTTGTCATGGTTACTCTCGATAGAAAGGTCAATTAAACACTGTAAAATCCAACAAAAGACCATATAAATCTATTTGCATGGTTTCCTCAGTCTTTAATAGGTTTTTGCAGCACAGGAACCAGATGTACTTTTATTGAACTGGGACCTTAAATATGGTGTAATCCATATGCCCAGAATAACTAGGTAATAATAGTGAATTTACTATGGGACCATAATAATTATAGGATATTTCTCTTTACGACATGTAAGCAAAAGCTAACCACAAATGTCATTTACAAACTATTATTTTCTTATATTAAATAAGCTACGTAGTAAGTGGCAATGGGACCGCACTGATTGAAAAACAAAACCATGCTTCACGAAGAACAGACGTCAGGTATTACCATGGCTGGGTTCTGGTTGTCTCCCAGCTGAATAGCAAGGAAGAGACCTCCCTCCAAGCCCACATCCCCATCCCGTCCAGAGGAAGGGAAAGAAATCCTCACCTCCCAGCATCATCTCTCCCTGAGGCTGGATCTTCAGGAACCAGCGTTTTGTTGGAGACCTGCAGCCCTAGTGCTTACAGGTTTCAGCTGAAAGACAAGAAACTCCTCGCCACGTGCAGTAAGCCTACATATGGAGCTGCACGCCTGGGCTGTTAACAAAGTCCTGAAAAGTTGCCCTTGCATTCACATACACAGCACAGCACGAAGCCCATCAGGCAAACTCGTTCTTGGGTTTTCGTTCCTTCACATATTTAATAAAAACTATTCCCAGCCACATTTGCTTTGCTCCCTCCCCAGACTCTTGTCCTTACAGCTGCACTAAATAGATGTCTCCAGAAAAAGAAAAAACTCTTAACCCTGGACTGCCAGCCACTACTGTCTAGGTTATCATCATTCATTGTGCAAAGGACTGTCTGGGTAAATAACGCCTATCATTTTCTCACTCGCTCCAGTTAACATTGCTTTTCAAGACAACTACTCCAGTACAGAATTTCTCATCCAGGAGTAACAGGACAACATTTAAGTCTAATTGCACCATTCTCTTTATCTAAACCAGAACATAATATAAGAGCAGTTTTTAGTATAAGACTAAGGGTAGCAAGTGCTGGGACATGCATGAAATTTCAATATTTCCAACTTCAACCTCTTTCTTCATGGGATATCCGTACACTTATTTTGGATTTGGTATAAAATTCACAATCCACAAATCCACTGAAGTTTTCAGTTTGCTTTTGAGATGATCACTAAATCCTTTTAGCATGGGGGTGTTTTTGTATTTCTTTTTTTTTTTTTTTTTTTTTTTTTCCCCCCGGAGGGGTCCTTTTTAATTTTTTTTTTGTTTAATTATTTTTACTTTCAATGGAATTCAGTGGCAGCGTATAGGCATACATAAGAACAGATTTGGCTCCCAAGTTTGTATTCAGTAAAAGAACATCTGAAAACCATTTGACAACTTTAAATGAATTCAGATTGAAATAATAAAAATACTTCTGCTGTAGAACAAGTTACAAGTTAAGTTTCTCATCTGCATTTGAAATGAGATTCTACAGTATGTTAAGCTGCTTTCTCCATGATCATCTTTGTCTCTCTTCCCACTGCCTCAGGTTGATATCAACAACAGGCTTTCGTCTCTACAAATAGAGATGCTTTTTCAAAGGATTGGTACATTTTAGCAGAAGACTGCTTGCAAACAACATTTTTGCCCCACTTGTGGTTGCGTGAATGCATATCTATATTCTCTAGAGACAACTAGACTAGAAGTGCCAGTGAAGGATTAGGAAAAGGAGGTGAGGAGAATACTGCTCCTTTATTAACACAATCAGCTGACCTCAACAGCAGATGAGCTAGCCAAATTAGCCAAACAGGCACAGCTGGATGAGGATAAAGAGACCCCATCCATAACATTGTCCACCTTCCCTCTAACTTCTTGTGAGCTCTTTCATCTATGCAAAAATTTTGACTCAATTTCTGATGTTTTCAGACTTACAGTTAACATAATTTTTTCCCCCCTTTGCACAGAGCAGCAATCACTGGAAACAGAGTTTATATTGGGGGAGACTGTTAAAAAAAAAAAAAAAAAAAGATGAAAACTTAAGCTTCATTAAATCAAGTGATGGAATGAAAAGAAATATTCTGAGAGTACTTTGCAGTATCTAACAACTTCTTAATCAGTTACTAGCAAGACTCTCTTCCAGGACATATGAAACATTCCCTTCTGAGAAGTACCTTTAAAGCAAATACCATTGTCATAAAAGGGGATAAACTATATTAACCCATCCCCTCCATTTAAGCACAGAATAGAGGAGATGGCCACAGTAACCAGCACACAACTCCTCACAAACACACCTTGGTCTTGTTGTGGAAGACACAAAGCATACCTGTTAGGTAAAGTGGGTACCCTTGCAGACTTAGTCTTGCTGGAACTCCCACTGCATACAGTTATTTTTTAAAGGTACGGATGCACATTGACTGCACCTAAGCTGTGTTGGCTTCAAACCAGTTCATCAGCAACAACTTCATCATCTCAGCTACTTGCCTGGCTTCAGTTTAAGTGCCCACAGGTGAAAGGTTTTGTACTGTCACTCATCGCACGCCACCTGCTCCTGCCAACATCCATATATTTAATTGTGCAGCATTCACAAACAAGAGCTTGCTTCTTTGTCACCATTCAAAAATCAATTCTGTGAAGAGCAACTAAACCTTATAGAGAACAGCTAATAATTAATTGCACTTCAATGGTCTTCCAGCTAGCTGTCATACATCATTGACTGTTGGATGCTTTTAATCAAAGTGCTTCATTATCATATAGTAATGTATCAGTTTGTTGGTTTTTTTTTTTTTTTTAAATAAAGAATGACATTTTTATAGCTTAAACTTTCCAGCCACAGATCTTGTTACTTAAGAAATGTCATGAACAACTACAGATATAATAGCAAGCTATTCTTTGCTTTAGGAAATGGCATCCACACACCAAAAAAAAAGGGGGGGGAGAGAAATGATGTGTATCATACTACTTTTCTTCAGCAGAACAGCTATGTATGTAAGCAACTTTAAGGTAGTTTTTGTTTTTTTCTTCCCCACCATCTGGGCAGATTAGTTACCCACTTTGTTAGCAGGGTGTGATGATATAGAATCCCCTGATGCAATGCTCCAACTCCTATGGTATTCTCTCTCATAAGAAACCAATTTTGCACACACAAATGTGCAATAACATTTTGACCAGCATTTGAGTATCAACAGCATAGATCACTTCTCTGACCAGCAAACATTTAGAAATCCTAGACAAAGACCCACAGTTTTTGCATTCTTCCCAAATACCTTCCTGAGGGGGAAAAGCCAAGGTGAGAAGAGAGCACAGCCTGGAAAGTGCAGTTATGTGAAAATCACTAGGTGAACAGATATGAATCTTGCCCTATGTCATTTACCCCTGTATTTCAGCATGTCAGGATGGCCGAGCGGTCTAAGGCGCTGCGTTCAGGTCGCAGTCTCTCCTGGAGACGTGGGTTCGAATCCCACTCCTGATAGCTCTGTTTTACAAAGTCAAGTGCAAGGTCTCGCACCTGTATCACGGCAGCCCCTGCTATCAGTACAAGCTGGGGGATGCGAGGATTGAGCTAGAGCCCTGCCAAAAGGAACTTGGGGGTACTGGTGGACGGCAAACTGGACATGAGCCAGCAGTGTGCTCTCGCAGCCCAGAAAGCCAACCACATCCTGGGCTGCATCCAAAGAAACCTGGCGAGCAGTGCAAGGGAGGTGACCCTGCCCCTCTGCTCTGCGCTGGTGAGACCCCACCTGGAGTGCTGCATCCAGATGGGGAGTGCTCAGTGCCGGAGGGACATGGACCTGTTGGAGCGCCACAGAAATGATCCAATATGAGGGCAGGCAGAGAAGAGAAGAGAAGGCTCCAGGGAGACCTGATAGCAGCCTTTCAGTATCTAAAGAGAGGCTACAAGAAGGAAGGGGACAGACTATTTAGCATGGCCTGTTGTGATAGGATTGGGGGAAATGGATTCAAACAGAGAGGGGAGATTTAGGCTAGATATAAGGAAAAAGTTCTTTACAATCAGGGTGGTGAAGCACTGGAACAGGTTGCCCAGAGAGGTGGTGGTCCCTGGAGTCCTTCAAAGTCAGGCTGGACAGGGCTCTGAGCAACCTGATCCAGCTGTAGGCATCCCTGTGCACTGCAGGGGAGTTGGACTAGATGGCCTTTACAGGTCCCCTCTGATAGGGAGTACCTAGAGTATTAATAGAGAATGCCTAGACTATAAATGGGGATCACATAAATGGGGATCACTTAAATGAGGGTTACTTAAAAGGGGATCACTTAAACTGTAGAAACTGTTTAGACTAATGGTATTATATAAGCCTCTCGTAGTACACAGCTCTATTGAAGTCAACACCTAAGAATTTCTACTACCCTGATAAGGACGAGACGTATACAAAACAATGTTCCAAATAAGGGTGGACATCTGCTGAAACATCTTGATAGGATGGAGAATGTACTTGAAAACCAGTGAAAACAGGTTGGATAGTCTGGTAAACAACTAAGGAGCTAATAACGCATGCGTGAGACACAGAGGTGAAAAGTTCAACCTCCTCTTCCTCACTGCCTTCATCATGAAGACCCCAATTTGCGACCACCAGGAAGAACTGCGCATGCACCATTGGGAGGAGTTATAGGCGGAGAATATGAAGATAAGCTCCAAGAATGGACCCACCTTTTCAAAGGAATGTTATGAATAAGTTTGTGTAATAAATACGCGCTTGTCACGGGGTCCGGTGTGCAAGTTAGGTGGAGCGATCCCCCTTGCACCCGGCGCGCTGAATAAACATACCTGCTTTATAACTTCCTGAGTTATAGAGTTTGTTTCTGCGCATCACTTCCAACTCGGACGATTCTATGATTCTCTTCTCTTAAAAAGTCTTGAGTCCTTCTCACATATTTTCATTATATAGTATTGACTCATCTCCAAAAATGCATAATAAATGCTGTGTTGAATAAAGAAAATCCCTTCTAAAGCATTCCCAGCAGTGAGCCTCCACCCTTTCCTGCCTTCTCAATGTTCACTCTCTCCACAAATGTCTGTTCCCAATGAGCTGGTCTACAGCTAAAAAATGTAGCTAATTTCCATAAGACTTCTAATGTGTTTTTACTTTTCTGTCCTGCTTTCAATCTGTGCATATTTGCTATAGTTTTTATGGAAATTATACACATTATGGAACCTTCATGTGTTTTGTGACATAGTAATAATCTGCTAACATTCTAGTGGAAAATTAGTTACACAAACCCAGACACATCTAGCCTGTCTTTTTTAAAAGGCCAGGCTAAATGGCACACAAAATTCATATTCCAAGAGTGTGTGGCCAGTTCTGTGTTCATCATCTGTTAATACATAAAACACCATATTAATATCACTGGACATTTGAAACATCATAACTTTACCAGATCCCATTTCTTCACATTAGAAGTACTTAGGCATTAGCTCAGTCCATCAGCAACCAACCCCTCCTCCAAAGAGTTGCATAGAAATTGATAGATTGCTTCAGTGAGCAATGTTTCACAACCAAGAACAAATATTTCTCAGCTCCAGAGTATTTTAAACAGTGTAAGCTAAGATCCCTTTCCACTCTCATTTAGTGCACTTCTGGGACCGACCAAGTAGATAACATAAATCTCCGTGGCACCATACACCCTCATTGGCACCGAGACCTTAATTCTTTGCTGCTTTTCGTCTGTGAATGGTCAACTCGTGCTGTTCCAAGAGTTATCAAGATATAATGCAAATCGGAAAATTACTTTCAGTTTTTTGGTCACCTCCATCCACTGTGAAACACAAGATTTAAAACTGTCCCTTCAGCATGTTACTTTTATATACAGAAAAATGTGTAGGTATAGAATGTATAACAAAGTATAGAACGATAACAAAAGGATAACAGAGTTTAATGCTGAGACTGGAATATCTCTGAGTGTGCTGAAAATAAGGGTATGCCTTTATCTTCCATTCTAACAAAAAAAAAAGTTATCATGAGCTGATTTGAAAAATCATTAAGAAGGTGTTTACAATTAGTTCAGCCCTAATTCTTGTCTTGCAAGCGATCTTCTTTTGATGTCTTTCAGACTTCAGTACTCAGACACTCATTTCCAGAATTGCATTTTAAGTTCAGCTTCCTACAGCATAGTGCAAGCAGTTCAGAAATACGCTCTCCACTAACATACATTCAGATAAGAATGAAACAAAACAATTAAGCTCAGACTACCCAAGCTGCAGTGTCCAAGCACCTCCTCGAGTACAAAAGGCATGCAAAGTCTTGGTTCATTTGAATGCACTAATTGCCAATGAGATGCACCATTTCCTGAGCTTATGTTCATAGAGATGCTTTTATACAAAGCTCTCATTGCATTTCATTAGAGATGGTCTGTAAGCATGGCTGGATCACATTTCTCCAAGCACAGTGACTGCTGCCAGCACAACACACTGCAGCAAGACATGGTGCAGAAGGCAGCTAGGGCTGACCCCCAGGAGGCAATCAAGGAGCACTGCCATGCAATCACACCCAGGGTGCTGGCTCTTGGGAACTCCTGGCAGGACCACTGCTAGAAAACCAGTGGCACAGGGAATAGCCTTCCCTTAGACAAACACCCCTCTTGTCTAGCATTTCAGTATTAAATTGTTCCTTGAATTGCCAGATCTCACCACAGCGATTCCAGCTGATGGCAACAAGCTCACCAAGGAGGGGAGGTGGCTCCCTCCTTCCTTCTAGGAAAAGGAGACACAACCCCGTCCTTTTGCCTTGTTTCCTAGACAGGCCATCCCACTTCTGCGCCGAGTACAGACCTGTCTGCTTCTCCTTTCACGCATGCTGTTACATGATAAAGCAGCTGGCACAGGAGAGCATGCATTACAGGCTAAATTCCTGAGCTTCTGTGGCTGGAAGCCATCTCCAGACATACTTTACATCACTCAGCTCACGCAATTGACACCTGTTCCCTGATCTGCACGTCGTGCCTGCAAGAGAGCCTTCGGACTTGGGATGTGATTCCTTGTCATGGGAACTGACAACCCTGGAAAACCCAAGTGCCTGGCAGTGCTCAGTAACCCCTAAAACATCATAGGCGCCATTGGTTTCTACTCACAAAAATATTTCAACACTCGATAGTGCTTCAGTAGTGTCACAGGGCACACTCATGCTGCAGCCACAGCTCCAAAATGGTCAGCTTGGACCATCACAAAGACATGCATCACAGCCCAGGCTCGTTGACGGACAAGTTCTCTCAGCAGTTTCCAATCTAGGCAGAAATGTGTTTGCAGGGCATAGCCCAGCTCCCAAAAATTGTTTTCTTCAAGTCAGATATCTGCCAATCAAGAAATGTCATTATTCAAAACAATTAGCATAAAGAGATGTGTGTTGGGGGGGGGGAGGGGGCAGAGAACGGAAGGACTCAATCAGGAGTATGAAGTTATTGCCACAAATGAAAGGTCATTTCACCAATTATCTCCTGCACATATTTTGCATTAAATGCTACATTATTCATAGCTTTTCCAGGCTTTCTTCTGATTGCTATATGAAGAACTGAATATTTACATAGAGCATAAGGTTAATTTACTAGTCATTGAGAAATTTTGATGATGGATTGCAGTTTAATAAGCAGTGACATAAGGAAAAAATGTAGGTATGTATATACATATAATAAATACACTGTGCTTAATTTATTGAAATTGACTGATTTACTATTTCAAGTGCTCTCTACACTAAGAAAAAAGGTGTGAAGATGGATTTCTGGTCTGAATAAGCACTGTCCTCTCCAGCAATTAGGAATTTCATATTAAGGCAGTTTAAGAGTTTAACTTCCTTTCTGACTTGATGTTCTGATTGACAAACTTTTTCTAATTACATTGTGCTAATACTGAACTGTCTCCATTTACAAATTTTAATACTGAACAGAAGTCTCTGAAGCCACGCTTACAGTAAGCTCTTCCACCTAACACACACAACCCACTCTCTTCTTTCCCAGTATCCCACTGATTCCCAGCAGAGGAGCTGGGGCATACCAGTCACCCCCCCACCTACAACTGATGAAGGCTGGGTGGAGGCCAGGCGTGAAGCCCACGGGTTGCTAGTGACAGAGACAGATGCCTCTCAGACACAAACGCTTATCTGTACAGATGGCACCAGCAAGAGATCCTTGGCTTCTTCAACTAGGGATGTGATCCCACAAAGAAGTGTTTCTGAACAGATAAGAAAAGTATGATAGGAAATATCAGCTTGCCTATCAAGTGGGAAAGATTTTAAGCCAGACTGAATAACAGTGGATAACAAAATTCTGATGTTCAAAAAGCAATGATCTGGCCCAGAGGGCTGAAATCTGGAGAAGTGATAAGAAACTGTAATAGAGTCTATCAGATGAAGCAGCAGTGAGAAACTTGGTGCAACTTATTTAGATGTCTATATAATAACTCTAAGTGTGACAAAGAAGGGAAGAATTAGGAACTCTAATATTTGAACCAGTACTACAAGACATTCTTGGACAAACTCTGTACAGCTGAGAGTAACTTATTTTCTAGCAAGAATGCACAAGAATATTGCATTAAATTTCAATAACTTTTATATAAAAGTGAAATGAGGAAAAAGAAGAATGATGTTAATATATTAGTCTTCGTGTGTGTAGACCAAAGATGAGATCAAAAAACACAGCAGAAAGGAAGCCACCATTCCCTGGTGTGCAGGGCAGAGAGCTTCAGCTAGGTTATGCTGGCAAAGCAACACATTGCCACACAGACTGGAATTCCATGGGATAAACTCTCAGAGGAACCACCTTTTTGTTTACTCCCTCCAAAAGTTGCAGAGGAAATACTAAAGGGGATCTACTTCAGCTGTAGTCCTGACTAACAGGAGTACCAATTCAGAGTTGCACATATGGGGACAATAAATAGCACTTTGGATTAGATCAATCAGAAAGCATGCGTATATACACACATGATTGTTTTAAGCAAAACAATGTCTCTTCTTATATAGAGAGGAACAGAATGCATGGCAAGACCACCAAGACCAAGCCAGAAGTTATTTAAAACACTTGAAAACAGAAAGAAACATAAATCATGTGTCAAAGGCAAGTATACATGACCAAGGAATCCAGAAGAACCAACATCAATCAAAGTGCATTAAAGACAAGATACAAAGATAACTCGAAACAGACAAAACACAGCTAGAACAACTTCATCAGCCTGTGAGAAGTAACAAAGGAAAGCAGAGCTACTTCCCAAAAAGAAAAAGACAAAGCATGTGCTCCCTTGTGACACTGATCTCACCAGAAGGGTGAGCACCCTCAGCCTCTGGGAGTAACTAATGGGAAAGGAGCACAAGCCAGAGCTGGGTAGGCTGTTTTGTTCAAGCTGTCAGACTTGCAAAAATTCCCCTCAAATACACTAAAAGCTGCAGGCAGCAATCTCCGAAACAGGTGGGAGAACCCTTACAAGCCAGGGGAGGATACAAAGAGCCCAAGGGGCTAGAAACAGACAAACTCAGCAGCTGGTTTTGATAAGGAAAGAGCACACACCACTGGTGTGCAGACAGTCCATCGCCCGGCCTAGTGCTACTGCAGGAACCACCCTCACTGCCAAAAGCAGAGGCCTGGATGTGACTGAAGGGGGTAGGTCTCCGTGGGCAGGCCATTCTTCCGTCTGCCAGGGAAGCACATCGCCTTGACGAAGCATGGTTGACTCATTTGGTCCAACCATTCATAAGCTGGGCGGCTTTGTACAGATTGCATTCCTAAAGTAACTGTGGCAATAGGATTAAAGTCTTTGCTCCTCCTCTCCTTCTTTTCCTCCTGTGTGAAGCAGCTGAGGGGATAAATAGACAGGTAATTCTCTATAGCTCTTCAGTGTCTTCTTGATCTCCATGGGAAGTTCTCCACTGGTGTGGGATAATTAGGAAATTTCATGCTGTCTGGACCTGTAAGAGTGCACATCTCTTTCTGTAGTGGTAGGTTTGTTCCAATAAAATCTAAATTAGGACAGCGTTCCCCTATCATTATCTACAACTTCTCTGGGAAACCAAATCACAGAGAGGAAATGTTTAACTGCCATCTCCTATCCAGCTGTGTTTGCACAACTGAAAAGGACACCAGGCAGACTCCTGACTGCACTCAGGACTGGGGCCCAAGCCTCGCTTGCCTCATAAACACACAGTATAGTGCACATCTGGAAAACAAAAAGAAAGTTTTAAATGGGGCTGGGAGGTAAACTACAACCAGCAACAGATCTTTAAGAAAGTTACAGTCATAGGGGACATGTGAGAAATGTGGTTTGAGAGAGCAGAAATTGCTTTGAGTCGTTGAGTCTCACTGAACATAGTTATGTGTTGCTGTGTTCATGCGCTGTATGGCCAATGAATAACCCACAAGGATTGCTGAAAACGCTCCTTACACTTTAAATAAACATGAAACTTTTTGGAAAATGAAATTGACTATAAGTTTTCTTATATTTTGTGTTTGAATGGATCAGCTTAAGTCAGTTTTCGTAAGAGAAATACACTTTCATGACAGTAGGCAGAAGGCATAGGACTGAGCTTATGCTTTAAGCATGCTTAACAATATTTACTGCATGAGTAATGCCAGAAGTGCACCGGAATAGAATTTGTAACCATTTGCAATTTAATACATTTGAAATTCTGATTATTGAAATGGTAGCTACAGTCTCTTTATACTTATTGTAATTCTCTACTTTTTTTAGAAAAAATATTTCATTAAAGCACCCTAACTTGAATTTATTCTTTTTAAAAAAAGCACTAAAACTTATTACATTGAGTATTAGTCTTACTTTTGTGCTTGATAAAGCTCGATAGAAGTCTCTACTTCTGGAGAATATGTGCCATTTATTCTTTTTCACTCAGGAAGGTACAAATAAAGCCTCTCTGTGAGTCATATCAGATTTAGGCCACTTGGCCACTGATAGGACCTGGGCTGTGGCACACCAAGTACAGGCATGGACTCACTCAAAAGCTCTCAGGAGACTTTGGCCCCTGCCTTGCTGACAGCTTCCCACCACACTGGGGCTAGGGGCAAAGGCAGGAAGGTTTTGCCATGGGTTTCAGTGTTCAAAACCAGGCTTGAAGGGGACTATTGTCGTGGTCATCCTTCACATTTCTACTGGGGACAGTATTTGCACAACTCTGAATGTACAACTCATGATGAACTTAACAGTGCATCATTTCTGAATGCAGTGGAGTAGACAGCTTCTAAGAGCTGCCTAATACAAAAGATTTTTCAGGGTATGTGGTCTTAACATTCAAGGGCAGACAATCTTTCTCTTATGACACAAGACAGACAAATCAGATGCTGGGAGGGAACACCATAAAAACAAGAGGAAGCTAGAAATCAGATCAAACATTCATCAAGGATGATTTCAGTTTACTTGATTGCACTCTGGTGGACTAAGCGTGTTTTTTTTTTTTTTTTTTCCCCTCCAGGTTCTCTCCACTCATGCATTTCTATCAGTTTATCTCAAGACCTAGAAATCAAGCATGAGACGTTACAGCTGTAAGCCACTATCAGGCATGAGAGTGGTTACATATGGGAATTGCCTGTCATTATTTGATCTCAAATGATTTTCAATAACATCATGCTTTCACAATAATTTGCATTCTTATTAAGATGAATTAAGATCTTCTCATTGTATCATGACACATATCATTAATACAAAGCAGCTTTGTGCCTTTATCAGTAATATGCATTTTCAGAAAAAGCCCACAATGTCCTTGCACTAAAAAGCTTATAATATTGAATGACCTATTCTATAATTTCTCCACATGAGCAAGACGAGACTTTTCTATGGTTTCTTTGTGTATTATGAAGTCTTGCATGTACACCGAGGCAACATTTTGCCTGACGTTGAGTGGAAGCACACACATTCCATTAATATAACCCTGTACGGTTTCTGGCTTTCATACCCGCGCTCAGAGATAACACACGCAGAGTGCATTAACACACTCCAGTGAATTTAGGTTAACCGACGAGTAATGAAAAGATAAACATTTATAAAACTTGATATGATATTGAATCCAGGTGGACTAGGACCAGGTGTAGATGCTCCACGTGAATGAAAGTGCTGAGGAAGAAGAGATGTTCCTTTTATCCCCATATACTATTTTATTTTGTCTTGAGAACATTACATAATTTAAATGTATGCCCTCCAAGCAGCATGATGGAGAAATTTCCTTTCTAAAAAGAGGAAGTTATTTTTTAAATGCTATCTTCTAATTTCGTAAAAAGACTGCATTTAAGCTAGAATATCAGATGCCAATATTTTTAAAGTAATCTGAAGCATGAAAAGCTTAGCCAGCAATAGAAAACCCATACAATCTATCTCCTATTGTCTGAGGGTTAATATGGTTATACCAAACCTATTACTTCTGAGTCTTCTAATGAAAAATGTTCTATTTAACAAAGTGAACATCAACATCCTGAAGAGGTTCCTCAGCTATCTGTCTTCTACCTTTAATTTTAATTAACAAAACAAATGGACAGTAAATTCAAAGCAAAGAATCAACATTAATCTCTAAATCAAAAGGATTTATATTGAGATTACAATTAATCACATGCATGAAATATCTTATTTAATAGGGTGATGCCCTCAGTTACTTTGTTTAATCACTAAAACAATTCATTTTCCAAAATTAGAATTTGGAACCATTCCAAGCATATCCCATTAAGATTATCAATCCAGTAAGAACAGTGACACTACAGCTCTGAAAAATAAACTCTTCAAAACTTTTTCTTCCTACACTGAAGAATCTAAAGTATGCTCAGAGTAACCCTCAATTAAAAATCAGGAGGGGTAAAAACATCTAATCAAGGAGGCAAACCCAGGACATTTGCACTAAAACTTAGTGACATTGTTCAATCCTCATTTAAATACAGTCCACTAGACTGCATTTCAGCCTGCAGTAAGCAGATAAACTCAGCTACATTCCTAGATTTCTTCCCAGATACAGTGGCTGGGAATTTGGCTAATTAACATGGAAACAGCTTTGCCATCATCTTTAATAAGGAGGGGAGGGGACACAGTCTTGGATTTGCACTCAGAACTACCAGCTACTGTGTGGGATATTGCACAGACATCAGGTCATGGCACAGCCACATGGACATGCTGTCAAACTGTAGGCTCCTGGTTAGACATCAGCTACAGGTGCCACAGCTGATTGTGTCTTTTGTTCATGTCAACTTTTAACACACTTCTTCAGCCATCCTATTCAGGCAAATGTAGCATAATTGTTTACCATGCCCTTCTGTTGTCAAAAAGGGCAATCAAATAACCTCAAAAACACCTGGAGGTTGTGGGATTTGAGAAGGCCAGGTCCACCTTTCAGCAAAGCCATACAGCAAGTTTGGATTTAACCTAGCCATAGTATTTTAGCTGTCACATCAAAACGTGGCAAGAACAATTCGCCAAAACATGAATTTGCACACATGCCTCTTTTACCTCAAGCAAAATGCCATAACTCTTCAGATATTGCCACTGCAAGATTAATGCAACACTATTCATTACATGATCAATACGCCTGTCCTCCTACTGGCTGTTTCTCTCTTGTCCCACTCAGCTTCCACCGTGGCAGTGTGGATTTATTTAAAAATAAGGTACACATTAGTTGAGGACTGTTATAATTTCTGATCTCCTGTTGCACTCTTGCACTGTATCTCCCCTCTTAAAAAGAAATAAAAAAAAGAAAAAGGGGGGGTTGTGGAGCTCTGGACATCCCAAATTGTGTTTGCAATAATGCCTGTGTCATATCCTAGTAGAAAAGAGCAGACACATAGAGCTTTCTTATTTAAATGACACTTCTCATCTAAAGAGTCATTTTTCAAGTAGGTTTACTCGCTTCGAGTGCTCAGAGCTGTGCTGCCAGCATAGAACAAGCCTTCTGGCTCCTGGCCCCCTCCACATAGCAAACCTCCTTTTTTTGCATGCTTTTGGAGTTCCCTTTAGGGAACAGATTCCTAAACAATTCTCAGTGTTGCTCATGCAAAACCAGAAACAGAACATATACAGAAGGATTTGTCTTGCTTCTTCTGAGCACCCACAGAAAATTTCAAGGGAATTGAGAGCAAAACATCAGCTTTCTTCCTGTCCCATAAAACCTACTCCAACAAATTTAACAAGATGTAAAAAAAAAAATCTGAAAACAAAGGTAGAGACAAGAGCCCCTCCCCAAACACCTGGTCCTGCTGACTGCTTGTCCCCCACACAGCCATGCAGGGACAAGGTGCTGCTATGCAGCCCATGCTCCTCTGCAGTGCTCAGCCTGCCAGGCCACTGCCACCCTGCACAGCTTCCTCATGCACGTGGAGTCGGGGAGGGTTGATTGATTGTGTTTAATGGGGGAAACGGGATACTAAGGCTGGAGGAAACCGATCCTTCTCTGTGGCAGTAGAGGCCTGCCCAGCATGGCACCAGTGCTGAGCAAAGTGGAGTAGTTAATGGCGAAGAATTGATCCACCCAGTCCTTGTCAGGCGGCCAACTGCTGCCTCAGACAAAGACGCCTATGTGTAACGCTACCAGGCAGCCTCTCAAATCATGCCACAGTTTATAATTCCTCCCCATACATCTCCCACTGAAATCCACCCTTCCTTCTTAACAGCTACTTATGCCGTCAACAACCTTTTTTCTCCACACCTTGAGGACTGACAGTGGAATAACTTCCCTGAGCTATGGTAGCCTTACTCCCTGCTCCCCTTAGGCCACTTGCACTTTCTCTCAGAACCAGAGAGTCATAAAATACCTTCAGGAAAGTCAAGGAAGTCCAGACCAAAGACTCTCCTCTGAAGAAGAGATGAAGGTGGAGGGAGACCTTGTGAAACTTCCCCATCCAATATGAAGTTTGTTAACAAGGGAGCTAGGCAGGAGGCTATGCACAGCCTTCAGGGCTGGAGCATGCTATGCCAAAACCTAGCTTAGGCCAGATACACTGAAGTAATGCCTTTTGGCAGTACATATCACATCTATGAAATTTATTTTAAATATTGATATATTTTCCTGAATTAACTCTTTATTAATTCCTTGGTGTGGTTGGGCAAGGGTCATATCAATCCCCCCACAGAGGGCAGAAGCACTCTCCTTTGGATTTAACCCTCAAAACTCATTAATTGGCAGCATCTGCAGGGCCCCATATTTGCACTTCATGTCCCTGAAGTGGGGGGGGGGAGGGGGGGGGGAGAGGAGACATGCTCCCCACAGCAAGCAGACAATGCTGCTCCACCCAGGTCCCCTCACCCCAGTGCAAAAGCCCCCAGGGCAGAACTCAGCTAACAGCACAGTAGAGGAGCACAGTTGCACATGCTGCTTCTGGCAGCTGGTTATCATTAAGGGTAACCTCACCTAAATGGCTGGGGAAACAGCCCACCTGTTTTTAAAAACAGGTTGCATCTCTTTCTCACAGTAACATGCCTGTGCTGAGTGGTGCTTTAAAAATATACCAAGACACAGTGCTAACACCAGAGCATTTCCTTACCCAGCCCAGCAGGGATAAGATCTACATCTCACGAAAGGCCAACATATGGTGCTGATAGCTCCCTGATTATGTCAACATTTATTAGGTAAGTAAAAATCACTAGTATTCTTTAAAGGAAGGAGCCCAGATGCCTGCAATTAATATTTCTCCACCCCACTGAAGAAACTGTAATGTAATTCCTAATGTCTCCACTTGAAAAGGCTCAAAACTCACAAATTATGTCATTAGAAACAGCAACGGCTAACAAGAGGTTCAGTATAATGTATTTTCATTAGCTGAGGCTAATTGGAGCCAAATGAGTAAAACAATGCTATAAGGGCGAGCGGCAGAAATCCTTAGGTCTTTAGGAGACAAAATAAATGAGGGTAATCAGTGGCGTATGCAGAATACGGCATGTTCAATTAATATAAATAGGATAGCAGTCAACTGCAGCGCTCCGCCAAGGCGCAGACGAGTGTTGGTGGGCAGCAGATGTCTTGTTATATTGTACAAACATGAGCAGCATGGCAGACAAACCCAACAGAAACACCAGGGTCTAAGGGACACCCAAAAAACAGAACCAGGGGTTATTAAACCTGCAAATAGCCACAGGAGGAGATGCTGCCAGGCTGAGCACACACATTCGGAGAAGCCAGTGTGGAGACCCAGGGAGGAGATGGAGAGCGGGGAGGAGGCAGCTGCCTGTCATGTTAAAGACAAGACAGTTGTGGCAGCTCTACCCTTGGCAGCTCTAACATTTGCCACCTGCACACACAGATATTTTGTGGGGGTGGATTATCTGAGCCATCCTCCTCCTCCTCCATCTTTTCATCACGTCAGTTTAATTGTTACAGTAACGATAGTAAATTGATTTTGCAATTTCAGCTTTCAGACCCTTCTGAAGTGAGAACAACCAACCTTGTCTTTCACTTCAATCTTCTTCTCAATAAGATCAAGGCTGCTATCCCTCAATTTTCTCTTCTTTTAGAAGAGAGAATAATGAGGTCTCTCTTCAGTTTTTGCCTCTGATCTAATCTGTGGCAGAGCATAATTTCTTATTATTATTTTTATTTTTTTTCCTCCCCATTAGGCAACCCGCTTTTTTATTATTATGCTCTGGAACATATGGCTTTAGAGATTGTTATTTCATGCATATGGTCTTTTTTTTTTTTTAAAGTTACTGAAATTTGTATTTAATTTCTACTTTCCCTGGGGCTTTTTATGCCATTCCTGGCATAAAAAATTCCTGACATTTTATTATTCCTGAATAGGAATTGTCAGTAGTTCTATTACTGCTTTCCAAGTACGAAGCTCAGAGATTCACATCCCTGCATAGCCAAGAAAGACTGAGATGTACTACAAAAAACTACCAAATTTAAGCTAGTTACATCAAAGCTTAGTGAGCTATCATTCACATCCAAAGACATTCTGCTTGTTTTTCATATTCTGCAAAACAGTAATAACATTCTGTAGCCATTAATAACATTACAATTTTACAGTTCTGTCCACACTGACTTGTCTTCCATCATCTAACCACCTGATAAAGCTCTGATGATTTAAGCAGCATACAATAAAATCAGTCTTTGACTGAAGATGTGTATCTTTTACCAAGTCATTAATTTGTTTTATTATTTGATACACATGGGTTTGGAGGTTCTTTGTTCCTTTACCTCCTTGTTCTGCTCCAGAAGAAAATAGCTTTCACATTAAAGAAACTTACAGAAAAGACAGATGTTGAGTACTAAGAAGGTCAAAAATTTCTTTCATTGTGAAACTGAAGGCAAGTTACATTTTTCTTCTGTGTTGTATTGCATGGCTCATGTCTAAAGATTAAGGCAGACAGCAAATTATGCAGGAACTGTTTATGCAATATGGCCACAAGAAATAAAAATTTGTCAAGATACAAGATGGCATATCAGGAATGGTTTAGGAAACAGCTACATACAGTAACACAGAATTAAAAGTACAAAATTACTGATGAGCAGCTGAACATTCATATCCGTGAGCTTTCCAGGTTTCTGAAGTTTGCCTAGACATTTGTTGGTCCTAGGATCCAACTTCCTGGGACATAGTTATCCATAAGTTCTCATACTGATTTTTACAATTAAGTTCTCAGTAGTGACCTGTGTTCAGCCTTAGGGATGTCTTAGACCTTGATTATTTTCTTCTTTCAAACACCGTCTAAGGCTCAGTTGTCTAAGGTACTAGTTGTCCTTTGCTTGGGTTCGGAGCACGTCTGTTCATCCTTCGGATTCATGTCCGGCTTAAGGCAGATGTCTCATCCATGTCAGGGTCTTGGCTGAGCATCCATTGGGTGTACCCAAGCGACTAGAGCTATTTGGCTTTTGGTAGTAATGGGACAGGTCGTATAAATAAGGCTCTGACAACATCTAAATACAGCAAAGCTTGTTGTCGTCACAGTAAGAAAAATGCACCTGGATCTTGGGGGGGCAGTTTCAGGACAAAACTAGGAGTCTTTCTAACACAATTCTGATAGTTATATGTTGCGAAGCATTTTTTACAGAGCAACGGGCATGTGAGCAACCCAGCTTATGAACAGTCCTGCTGAGTCGACTGGGAAAAGAGAAACATGCTCAAGAACATTCCTGAAAACAAGATAAGGAAGGCACATCTCGAGAAACAATTGTAGATTGCTCCAACGGACTTACTGAAGGATAACGGGGCATGATTACCCAGTAGTTAAACACCAATCAAATATTGTAGCTAGGGGCATATAATTTTAATATACCCAATTGTAACTTGCCGAAGAATCACTGGAAGAGCGGGTGACTGCCTCAAAAACATATATAATGTAAGAAACTGCGTCATAAACAGCTTTTAGCTTTGCCTGTTGTTAACCTTCTACGAACGCCTTGCTGCTCTGATCTCGCAATAAACAGCCTTTTACTACCTTTTACGAATGCCTTTGCTACTTTGATCTCCCACAGTTATCTAATAAGTGTGCATTAAGAATTGTATCAACTAGATATATACTTCCAATTAAAAAAAAAAACGTTACTAGTATGAAATCAAACTGCCCCAACACCTGCAACAGATTTTTAGAAGAGGCTTCAGGATATATGATCCAAACAGTGCTTTCAAACCCCGTTACAGGCCAACCCATAGGCCCTGCTATTGCTGGATTTAGAACAAGTACATAAAATCCTCAGCAAAAAATTAAACTAAAAGAATCCAGGTAATCCACTAAATGCTTCATGAGCAGCAGTTGCTGGCTCACTTTCTCTCCTGATGCTATTTTATTTATTCTGCCCTAGGCAAATGGTGCTGAGATATTAACTTTTCTGCTGTCCTGAGTGGAGGAAGTAGAATGAGCTGTAAGGCAGACCACACAGCTCACCTTAAATAAGTTAAAGTGAATGTCTGACCAAGCTTGCTGGCAGCACAGACAGACAAAAGACCAGCTCCTTAGATCACTGGCAGACACTAAAAAGAAGTCTGATTTAGATTTAAGTACTTTTTGGTAGAAAAAACGCATTCTGAGGGGGAAATATTGGGGGGGAAAAAAAACACCTGTCTGTGCTACCTATGCAGTTCTTTTTGTCCTGAAATTGTTAGATTGCCATTAAAACCTATTCTGCTTCCTTCTCTGTGGCTTATGACAGGGAGATACTTGGGGGAAGAATCCTTACAGTTGAGAAAAAAATCTTCAGTTAAGACACCAGTCCTAACTAAGGCAGTGGTGAAACTACCAAGAAGTCCATAGATTTGACCTCTCTGCTTCCTTTTAATCCTCCCCTCATTTTTAAGCAGCTAACCATAAAAAATGGTTAAGAGTTAAATAAATAGAAAAAAAAATCCCACTTTAAATATTTCCTAAAAAAAATACCATATGGAATCAAAGCAGCCAGCAAAATTACAGGAGTGCATACTTCTGAAGGCATACTCTTAGTGACGTTCATTTCCATTTCAGGGCGAGTATTTCTATTCATAAACAGAAACTTTGAGCTGGAGAATAATTTTTTAAAAGGCTACAGGAAGGACATAAGTTAAAAGCTGTTATTCCCAAGCACAGTATCCAAGCTATCTCCAAAATCAATTCTTACAGGTTTTGCTGTTACCTCGGTATTTATCTTTCATACAAAACAGTGGGAAGAGGGCTAGCTGGATGGCTAGAGGGAATGAGCTGCACGTTTTTATGTGCATAGCTGACATCTACCTGTGTAAGCCCATTATCTTAAAACTTCTAAGTCCTCATTAGGAAAAGCTTGAAGGAATTGCTCAAGGTCAGGAGTCAGACAGACTTCAGCTCCAGGAACTGATGCAACCAGCCTGCAAGACACCTCAGCATGCTCTGCCCTGGGACTCGACAGCAATGTCCTGCTGAAAGCTGCTCCAAGCTGGAAGTCCAGCCAGCTTTGTATATAAGAGCTAGGAGGTGATGAGGGAAAATGCAGCACGCAAAGAGAATGAAGCCTCATGTCTCGAAACAGAGCGCGTCTTCCTTAAATCCGACCTTACATTAGCTTCTTCACTATAAGCGGATGAAAGCTGAACTCTTTTGCATTTTTAAGGTGTTCTTAAGAACACCTTCTTATCTGCCATAAGAAATGGCAGATCTTTTCCCTTCTAAAAATAATATTAACAGAACAGAAGCACTTCAGGTTTTCCACATAAACAGAATTTGTTTAAAAAAGTCTTTTTCGACATTATAAGCGTACATAATTAAGTTGGTTTAGCTTTTACTATGTAGGTCATATTATGTAGGGCAGGTAACTTGTGAGCCAGATCATTGTGACACCGGTGAGCCCATCCCAAAGGTTTAGCTGATAGATTGCTTAGGTTAAACTTCTCTACTCGATTTCCCATTAATGTTCTTGTTTGAGCATCGGTATAGAAAGGTTCCCTATTTCCCACCAGCCCTTTCTCCTCAGCTTCCTCGTTGCCCTAAATCTTCTCTGCTACAGGGGCATAAGAAAACAGTGTCTTTCAAACACAGCAATAGTGATTTTCATTTAGTGGGTCCTCGTCTACTTTGGGCTCAGATTTCAGCCAAGAAAACAAGTGCTGACCTGGTGACCTCTAGCAGCTATCAATACCAGCTAGGACAGACAATGTAAAATGCCTTCTTCCAGAACAAAACACTCAATATACAACTACAAAACCCACAGAACCCTGTTAGTATATAATGGAAGAATATTACAAGTGCTGGCATTTTACAGTATTGGTACTTCATTGAGACCAAACCATCAGTGACCATTTCCATTGCATCACAGTCAGAGAAGCCTAAACCATTGGACACTTATTACTAAAGTTTTACAGCCGAAAAAGAGGAAGACATTGAGTTCAGCTGATGTTAATTTGACAGACTCACAGCTGAGGAGGGTACATCTCTGCAGTGCCTAACTAGGCAAATTAGCAAGATATCAGTGTATTTCTCTACAGATGCTCCTTATTTGCTAAGCAGGAATGGCAGCAGGGCAATGCTTTCTGGCACAGCAGGCTCTCCAGAGTTTTTGGTATGACTCCGCACACACCCTTCTTTGCCAGTGAACACAGAGACCAAAGGAGGCTGAGAAGGGTTGTCTCCCCGAGCAAGGAGACTTTTCATGCAGCAGTCCCACATCCAGTATTCCAAGGAGGAATATTATGTTCTGCCTCTCTCCTCCCTGGAGGTTATGTCAAGCATCCACCTCTTCCCCCAAAAGGGAAGAAATCTAAGTTCCTGTCAGCACTGCACATCTTAAAAACTACATTATCCACGGATCATTGCTCTACTTTGACATGTTTAGGATTTTCCCCCAGAGAAGTAAGTTTTCTTCAGGGGCAGAGAGAGAACCTCAGTCACCATGATATCCAAAATACATCCTTCTCTTTTCAGTACTCCTTGGAAGCACGCAAGGAGACAGTGCAGCTAGCATAACATGCATTTACAAGCATGAAAGCAGTCTTAATAGAGGGCTACAGAGAGGAGCAAGGTGGGTTTTCCCCTCCACCTTGTTACCAGTGAAGTGTCAATGAAGTCACGTGTCATTACCACCTTCCCCTACACAGCTACTCTGGTATGTCTCCAAGCTCAGGTGTCCTGATCACACCCCTGCAATGGAACCTGTGTAAATGGTTTTCTTTAAATCTGTTTGCTACATACAGAAGACAGATCTCCTATTACCATCTGCATGCCACCCTTGTCCTGGTTTCTGCTTTACACTGCTAAATTCACCTTGCCAGGTTACTACCATGATATTATACTGGTAAAAACAGAACCCAGAACCTGATAAGTCCGTAAGTTTCCAAGATCTCATTGGCAACTTATAACCCTGAAGTGGATTTCCGTCATTTATACAAAGAGCTACATTCCATCTATTGTAAAAATAGATGCTTTCCAGTCACTGCTTTAAGCAGAAAAGCAGTAGATGAAGACCAGCATGGATTGTAACTATCCTGTTTGCGTGCAAGGTTCAACTCTGATTGCTCTCACCTTTCTCTTGCACCAAGAAGCGCTTCTCAGTCCTTTTTCAGTTTAAAACACAGATTGTTTTGATCTTGAGCAATACCACTAATAATTTAAAGTTACAAATGGAGTAGATAAACTAAGGGATGAGAGCATAGAGAGAGAAAATGCCAAGACTCTACAAATGCACTTCTCGTAGATCATACATAAGAGGCATTAAGGTTTCAGAAAGGTCAGCAGCTGTACAAATGCACTAACATAAAAAGAGGCTATATTTATTTCCAAACAAAGCACATAGCCAAGAATGCCTCATACACAGCAATATCGTGACAACAGCAGAAAACTGAGCAGCCTCTAGCTAATAAACCCAGAGCTTTATTGCATTCAAGAGCACCACAGCAGCCTTTACTATCATTACTCCAAGGTAGGTATCTCCCAGAACTCTCAAATTCAGACAATTTTTAACACTATATTTTGTTTTAAGAATGCAACAGAAACAAAAGTAAGGCTTCAAAACCACATTTCTTTCCAGTAATTTTTAATAATTTCAGAATACCTTAGCATCACTAGCCAGCATTCAGACCTTTTTTTTCTGCAGTTAGGGAAGAACAAAGCTACTGCAGCTGCTCATTACCAGGTCTCCTCACCATGGGAAGAGCTTCACCATGAGAATGTAGCCCAGATCAGCAAGGAGCTCGTTCATCCTACATTCAATACAGTCATCTTCTCATTGAGCCATGCCTTTCAGTTTTGCTCCAACTGCTCACTACAGACGCGCTCTAACCAGACTTTGTTTTATCTCTGAAATGACCTAATGGTCTCTCTCTAGTAATAATGTTTTTGTCTGGCCATAACTGCAGCCACTGTGTCCATCCTGGTAACCAGACCCATCAGGCACTTGAAAGACCAATGAGCAAGGAGAAATGCCAAGGGGCCAGCTCACACAGCCTGCGTTGGTAGCTCTATAGGCCCTGCAGAAACATTCTCACCACACACTGCTTTTTCCCCAGCCTAGATTCAATTCACACAAACCACATGGGATAAGATTTTATGCCACTTGAAGCAAGACACGTACCATGGGATAGGGTTGTCAGAAAGTTCAAGCCACAATTGTTCTTTACTCCGTAATTTTCACCTATGCCACCAGATGTTGCCATAAAACAGTGTAAAAATAACCCTAGCACCCCTTCTCACAAGGGGCCTTACTCACCACTCCAGCCTTCTCTGCTCCAGCACAGGGGGCACGCTGGGGACAAGTGGGGTCCCACAGTCCCTCGACTGTCTGATCCCTCTGTTCAGACAGAACACCTTCTGAAAAACTCAAATAAGCCACAAGAAAACCACTGTCTACTCTGGGAGAAAGAAAGAACTTGACCTAACCTGCTGCTTAATTTTTATAGTGTTCTCCCATCATTCACTGCTGTTGACAAGTCAGCTGTGATTAATAAGACAAGATTGCATAAACCAAGACACTCCACAAAATAATAATTAGTAGATTAGCATACACATGTAACTTTGCACTTTACAAGCATTAACTAGTATTTCTTAAACTCCTTTCACCTGTTCCTCACCTCACTTGTTTCCCTCCTCTTTCACTGAGCTCTTGCTTGTTTGCAGAGAAACGTTTTCCCTTCCCAGCTGTAAAGCCTGTGCTCTGCCCTTTCAAACCACACCTTCCTTCCCCACTTGCTCCTTTATCTTTTCTTTCCTTCTTCTCACCCTCAGGCAAACTTGTTCCAATTAAAAAACCCATCTGGAAGATGCCTAAATACCCCAATGAACAGTGAGATGTAGCAAAAGAGATATTTGCAGCCTTGTGACAAGGTGAGCAACAGAGAGAGAAGGAAACACAAATGACAGAAAATAGGACAAGCCCTGAAAAGTGAGGACAGAGAGCTATGGGAAAGAAAGAATTACGGGAACAGAGGAAAGGAGCTGTGCCCACAATGTCTGCCTTTACTTACCACGAAGGTTCCAGGTGTGGTGAGCTGTCTTGTTGCATGGTGCCCATGGAGATTACAGAGCCTGTAGCAAAGACCAGAAACTGAAGATGAGAAACATTTAAAATGCAAACAAATTCAATAGCTCAGGTTTCGTTCTCTACCAGTTTCCAGACATCCAGAGAACTGAAATGAGATGTGGTTAAAATTCACTTTTTGTTCAAGAAGGAAGGAAAGGAAATTCTAAAATACATAGCACATAATTCTTTAAAAGGGCTGAATTTATTTTCCATTAAATAAGAGTTTAAAAGAAAATAGACATTTCAAGAAGAGATAAAACTCAATTAGTCTCAAGGCAATACATGCACAAAATCAGACTTTTGTAAATTTCTTACGAATCTATTTTAAAATGATCATTTGAAAATTTCTAAGAATCACAAAAGTGAAGTTCTCAGAAAATCTTTCAGGTAAGATGATGAGGAACATTTGCTGCACCAGCTCAAGTCTGAGAACCTGACAGAGGGGACTGCACAACAGAATAGCGGAATCCACAAAGGATAAAGCTCAGCTGACCATACCAGATCATGTGCCTCCAAGGAGGTGTGGAAGGATGTGGGTCACTCTCAGCTTCCCCTTAACCGTGCTGCAGCAATTCCACACATCCAGGTGTGCTGTGGCCATACACGGGGGCCAGCGTGGATTGATTTCTTTCCTTGATACATAACTTGGGTTTTTCAAGAAAAGATTTGAGGGTCCTGTGAGGTGCTGAGGGCAGACCTGACGCCTAGAGCAGGAATTTCCTTCTGCTCATACCACAGGCTCCTGCTGCTCAATGCCTGATTATCAGGTCTGAGGTAGGGGGTCTTCACCAATGGTATCAGAGAAGCACATCTGATGCCCTCCTGCTCTTCTGCATGGGTCTTCTGCTGGAGATCCTCTCCAGAGATGCCCCTGGCACAGAGCAGCATCCGCCTTGTCTGCACAGGGTAAAGGTACACTGATAGCACATAGGGTGTCACGCAAAGAGTGGCTCCTGTTTCATTGGTGATGGGAAACAATAAAGCATTGTGGTGAGGCTGGCTCAATAAATTACGTGCAGTGGAGGTAATGCAGGTGTGCTGTCTTGGCCAGGGCTTTATGTGGAGCAGGCAAGGGACTCAAGTAGCAGCTCTGAGGCAGAGAAATTTGAGATTAGTGGTTCCGCCCTCGGCAGAGAGCTGATTATATGGAATTAATGTTAATAAATCTAGCTTTCTTTTCCTATACTCACTCCCCTCTCCGTCACCCCTTCCACAAAGGCTCCCTGCATTCTGCCAGCTGATTGCAGCAGCCGACACAGGGCGAAGCTCTCTCCTTTTCTGTGTGTCACGTACACCCAATGGCACAAAACCCCAGTGTCGTTTGCCACGGCTGACATGCCAGTCAGCGCTAGCAATCTTCACTTGGCAAGAATTTCCATGTGAAAGGAATATTCTGAAGAAAGGCTGTGGGCTGGAGCCAAGGTGAAAGCTCCTCACTCCTCTGGCAAATGCTGCTTTTCCAGCGTGAAAGCACAAGGCTCTGCCCCACAGCCGTGTTCCCATGCATGTGCCCCAGGCTGAAGCTTGTCATCTTCACAGCAGGGTTTTGCAGGGGGATGTGAAGCGCCAACAGCACTAACATTGTTTCTTTGGGAAAACAAAACAACAAACTTGGGGCTGAGGCTTCAAGCAGTAACTTTTCTGCAGGGCAAATAGTCAGTGCTCAGCCACACTGCTCTGTGGCTCGGGAGCCCTCAAGGGGAGGCAGTGCCGGTTAGCAAAGTGTGGCTTAGCTGGCGGTACTGGGAGCTAGGTCCAGGTGGGTTAAGACGAGAAGCAAGGTACAAGCTTTTGAGTTACCCGCTGAACTGAACTGCTAAGGGATGGAACTGGGCTTTTTGTTGGCTGGTTTTCTTAAACTTCTCAGATGGAGAGGAGCTGACCCTCTCCATGCCAGTCTTCACCCTTGGAAGCAAAGCAGACCTGAGCAAGACTGGATGAGCTGCAAACCTGCTTGCGTGGAGTGAGCACTGTGAAAAAATAATGCTTTGCAGAGCTAGGATATCAGCAGGAATATTAAAAGTGGCCAGCATTGGTGCTGCTACCCTTTCAGCTTGGGCTGCTGGCTGGATCTGGGGTCTTGTCCTGACCCGTGTCACAGGCTCTGTAGGGGGCAGGAGGAGATGCTGCCCACAACCTCCCCTGCTCTCTGCCATAACTGGGTCAGGCAACAGCCAGGGATGGCTCTAAGAGAACTGTCCTCCCATGGGGATTTAAAACACCCAGGACCATTTCTTCCTCTTCTTATTTATGGAACAGAAGTTGGTTTAATCAATAGCCATAGGCAGCAGATGCTGTAATTGCATTGCAAATGAGATTTATCGTTCCTTATGTTAATAGCAATAAATATTTAATATA
>VXAV01003451.1:122354-139621 GCA_013399715.1 Alectura lathami
CGGGCCGCGTCTCCACGGCGAGCGTCGGCAAACCGCGGCGAGCCGACGGCCAGCCGGGGCGGGGGGGGGCTTCCCTTCCCCAGCCCACCGTCTGCTGAGAGCGGGCTCTGAGTTAGCCCTTGTTGCAAGGGGTATTGCTCTCCGCAACTGTAAGTTTTTCCCACGGTAGTTCCGCCATCCCACTCGTTTTTCTGCAAATTACAGCTGAAAGGCTTTTTCCTGGAAAGAGGCTCACATGGACTGAAGGACCTGTGCTGAAGACACTGCTTCTGCTTTAACGGTTTAAAACTAAAAGAGGGGAGATTTAGATTAGATGTGAGGAGGAAACTCTTTACCTAGAGGGTGGTGAGGCACTGGCACAGGCTGCGCAGAGAAGCTGTGGATGCCCCATCCCTGGAGGTGATGCAACAGGTGGAAACCAGCCCACTGCAGGTGGGGTGGAACTGGGTGGGCTTTAAGGTCCCTTCCAATCAAAGACATTCTATGATTCTGTGATTCTATCTTTAACAAGTAAATCAAGACTTCCCTGCTAAGGGATTCCTGCTTGTAGGGGTTTTTCTTACTTACAAACTAGCTCAGATGAAGGATTCCATAGAGATACAGCACATCACACAGGCTGTGGTGTCTGTCCTCACAAAATCTGCCAGACAGAAGGCAGTCAGGTACAAATATACACGCCCCACGTGGGTACATATGAGGGTGAGTTTCCTCCCTGCCAGCCCCCACAAGTCCATGCCTTGTGCCTCTTCCTGTCTGCAGCCAGCCCAGGACAGTGCCAGTTAGCAGATGGCCAGGTGAGGAAATGGCTTGGTGGGTGCCCTGCACCCTGTGATCCCCAGCACCCCACTCCCTTCAGCCCAGCAGACAGGGGAAATCCAAAGGCTCCTCATCTCCAGCATGACCTCCTGAACTGCCTCGTGTCCTGCCTCTCACCTGCTGAGATCAGCTGCTTTCAGATTTGGGAAAGGGGAAAAAAAAAAAAAAAAAAAAAAAAAAAAGATCTCTGGGAATAATAATAAAGAGCTCAGGATCTCAGAAAGCTTTCAAGTTCAAAAATAAATAACTGAAGGGCAAGAGGGAGGGAGAACCGCATGCTTCTTCTGATTAATTCCTCTTCTTTCCACCCCCAAAGACTGTGCGGTAAATAAAATGGAGTACAGCCCTGACAGACAAAAACCTGGACTGTCTGTTTACAGGCAGCATGAGTGCCAATGTTCCAGCGGGACCGCGCAAGGCGAATCTGTCAGGGAATGGGAGCACATGTTCTGGAGTGTGAAGGTACATGCTTCACATTAAAAACAAATCCTTCAGAATGTGCAGACTACCCTAAATCTACATCTGCCACACTAGTTATTTCTATTACGTTCTTAGAATTCATCCTGAATTTTATTTTCCACATCTTGGAAGTGTTAGATCTGCAAAACTGTGTTATAACTGCAGCTGTTGTGAAGCTGGGCTTTATGTAACTCTATAGCTGAAGGCAGGCCAGAATCCTGATCTTTACCTCTGAATAGTTTTCCAACCATCATCTGGAAGCCGCCCTTTTTCCAAAAGCCCCACTTCTGCCCACCAGCACTACACCTACCCTATTTCGGGGTGATCTGAAGGGGCCCATTCTCCATGCCTGGCTCTCCCCCAGCTCCACCATTATCCTTTCCCAATCTCTTCCCTCCAGCCCACAATACCACCTCCATTACTTTGACCACAGGCCCCACCTTCAATGCCACTGAAGACACAGCCAACAGAATGAGCTTCAAGGGGCAGAAAGAAGCCAGACGTTGCCAGGCAAATGGCTGAGTTATTTCTTGGTGTACTTTTGTCACTATCACCAACTGCTGACAAAAGGGGCGCGCTGGAGGCGTGTTTATACTCCTGCACTTGACAAGAGAAAGGTGTCCAATGGTCAGAGATGCTTTAGTATCAGCTAATAACCCTACGCACTGGTTGTTTCATAATGGGTTACAGCTATGCTACATACAGTCACTCACACAAGCCTCATTTTTCAGGCATGAGATTTTTATAAAAGCTCTCCTCACAGCAGTACCACATGCTTTCTGTTATCCTAATAGGGCTGTTACAAGTTTTCATCTACATTTCAACAGCAAATTGAAACATTTTTTTTTCTTCTCTGCACAGGTAAGAAAGCAGGTTGGACCAAAGCAAAAGGCAAACCCCTTTTTGCTGTTGAAGAAGCCATTTTTTCCCCCTCTGATCCCACTTCTACTTGAAGGTGGAGGAGGAACATTTCTACTCTGCTGCTATACACTAGTGGGGCTGGAAACTACTGCCTTCCCCTGGCTGCCCTTTGCTGATTTATATAGAACAAAACATTTCAGCTCGGTGCTCCTGTTTTAGCTCAGCACTTCTGAACCACAGCTCTTCCTTCAGCACTTTGCCCCAAAAGTCTCAATTTCCTCAGCAAACAGCTCAGCCCTTCCCTCCCTCTGGCTGGGGCCAGCCAAAGGCACCAGCATTCCTCAGTCAGGTTTGTGCTGCATCTCTGCAGGGTCCCCACATGAAACAATACCTAAACAAGGAGAAGAAATAGAAAAGACATCCCAGCCAACACACACATGCTGCAAAGCTTTGGCACTGAGCTCACCTGCCAAGGAAACAGAGTTAGCAGTGCTGGCAGAGGTGCACCAGCAGCAGTGAGGAAAGGCCAGGCAAGGAGCTGTGTGACTGACTGCTCAGGGCAGCAGGGAAATTAGAAGAGGAAAGTGCCTCGATCAGTGCCTTGTCCACTAGAGAAGGAAAAGGGGCACTTTGGGTTGTACATTAAATATCAAAACAAACACATTTGGACACAACATTTAACTTAACCAAGACAGCAGTCACCAGTGTTAATGTGAAAGTCAACTTACTTCCTCTTCTATTCAACTCAGGGTTTGTGATACGTCTCCAGATTTAAATAGCCAAAAGTCCCCTAATGATCTTGCATTGTTTGTTGAGGACGTTGCCTGGTGTGCACTCTGCAGCTGAGATACTCTACAGAGCACAGAAACTGGGGAATAGAAATGTGGGCAACATGCAAGTCAAGAAACCCAAAGATAAACAAAACAGCAGGCTGCATGTACATCCAAAGAAAAGAATGAGCTCAAGAATATGAGAATTTGAAATTAAAATGCCAGGGGGCACACAGTTTGTCTGATAACTTCCACCTGAAGACATCAAACTACACCCTGAAAAAACAGCTACAAAGAGAAGCCCAACCCAGCAGCCCTTCACATTCTGGGATCTGAAGTTGTACCTTTCTGGCCTAATTCTACTTTTGTTCAAAAAGTGAAACACTGCAAAAAGCACCTCTCTACAGACAGCAGTACCAACAGCGCTCACCTCTGTACCTGGCAAGCCTACCTAACCTAGTTTGGATTTGCCAGGTTAAAAATAGGCATCAAAGACTGAAGGCCTGACTTGACCAGCTACTACCACTCACAAAAAACAATATTCCTTACAGGTGAAGGGAATTTTTTCCCAAACACATCCAGGACAGATATCCAAGGCACTTTCTTGCTGAATTGAACTACAGGCCATGGTGCAATAGAGGAAATTCCACGCTACCAGTGCTGCTCTATGGCACCCAGCACATACCAGCAGGAGGCACAGAGCTGTGCTCCCTCAAAGGGAACACAAAATTAGCTCAGAGAAGCAGAAAGTTTCTTCAAACAGGCCAAAACACTGGGCATGGGACACACTGCAAACGTCAAGGTTTTGTCAGCAAGGAATGTATCACCAGCTTGTGGTGACACTGGGAGCAGAAGGAATCTGTAAGCGAGGCTGAGAGCTCAAGATTTCGAGGCAAAAGGGTTAATCCCTCCTTCTTTTGTAGCTAAAGCTTTCTCCTGTTGAGAAAAAAAAAAAAAAATACATGGGGAGAAAACTTGGAAATGTGTCCCGCGTGCAAGGTAAAGGGGGAGAGCTAGAAGACTTTGGAAGTAAATCTATTTTTTTTTTTTTTTTTAAGCCATGTGTTTTTAAGCCTTTTCCTAATTTTTGATGCTTTTCTTAGTGTAAGCAGACAGGAAAATACAAACACTCTAATCCTCTCTGGCCTTCCATAGGGTGCGTGAGGCCAAGGGACATGACGTGCTTTCTGAAATACAGCACTGCTCTAGGGCACTCTGTGCACAAGTGCATAGGACACACAACTGCCCCAAACCACCACCTATGTGACTGCACCATCTCCGTGTGACTGCAGCATGGCACGGTTACTAACGAAATCTCTAAACATGTTGGCTGCTCCTGCTGTTCAGGAGACAGGATATCACAATTTCGTTCTTTGTGCATCCCTAGGTTTACGCAGCAGGAATCAGCACGCAACATGAAAGCTGAGGAGGACGCTTGTGCTTAGCAAACGTTCCACATACCCAGCAGTTTGTGTCACAGGCCCAGCAGCACCACCACCGGTTGTGTAGAGTCAGGTCTGCAGGTGGCCAGGGCACCCCGGTTCAGGCATATCTAGGAGAGTGGCAGCTGCCAGGGCTGGCGGCATCCTGGGAGATGCCATAGCAGAGAGGTGGAACTTCCGAGATGTGCTCGGAAGGAAGTGCTCCATGCCAAAGGAGGCACAGCTGAAGGACCGCAGCCCACACATGGTCCACACCGGGGCAGGGACACCCTGAGGGAATGAGGGTGACCCAGCCCCTCCAGAGAAAGCAAGGGATGTGGAGATCAGAAAGGGGGCAGAAAGGGCATTTGACTGAAACTGATCCCGGGGAGAGGAGGACAGGGGCTTCATTACCTGTTTTTTGTTTGTTTTCTTTCTTCTCAACATTCACATCAGTGATCAAAACTTTGCATTAATTGGCAGTAAATTGAGTTATGTAAAAATTCCTCAGGTTGTGACCGTTTTGCCCACAGAACACAACCCCAAACCACACTTGTCCTTAGAAGACTTCCAGCTTCTTTTCTCCTATTGCATGTGAATCTTCTACAGAGGTGCAAATCTAACAGACACAGAACAGCACAACGTCAGGTGCTGACAAGGCAGGTTTGCGAAATGTTTCAATTTCACATTCCCTTATGTTACCTTAATTGTCAGTGCCCAAGGTGAAACAGGTAAAAGCAGTCTTCACAGCCCCTCCAGCCAAGGCAGAAAGGGTGCACACACTGCACAGTCCTTGCTGAAACTGGGGCTGCTGAGGATCCACACCACTACCTCCAATAGGAGGCAATAGGAGGCAATAGGAGGCAATAGGCAATAGGAGGCAAGGAGGGCTCAAAAACCTCACAGTTTGGTCTCTGTCAGTCTGTCCCAGCTGTGACAATGCGTGCCACAGACAAATGGTGAAAGCATTTCCAGTATTTGATGTATCTGAAGTTTCTAATGTCAGGAAAAAAAAAGCTGTTCATCTGAGCTTTTCAGATGCATGTCACCTAACAAGTAATTGAAGACAAAGTTTTTTTTTTTTTAACAAACCTCCACCTTAATAAACACCAGAGTAAAACCCTAAAGTTCAACTCAGTACATCACACTTATCTTCAGAAGGGGATTTTCTCACTACTAATCTTGTTAGAGCTAGGGTACGGTGCAAATACATCTAAACCTATAATTGCTGAAGAGGTATTAAAAGAATCAATTTATTTCAATAAAAAATGCAAACTTTGAGAAGAATTCATTAATACTCAAAATCTGGCCATGCAATAAATAATACTAATGAACTGAGAGAAGGGAATAATGAACAAGAACTGACATGATGTCTTACGCATATTGCTGTTAAAGAAGAACTGACAATTACTGCATTTGAAATGGAATTCTAGTGAGGAAAATGCCAGAAAATGAAAGACTTGTTAAATATACATACACACGCATTTCAAAAATGTATTACAAGAAAAACTAATTTAATTTAGTCCTAATACCATTTTCAACACCCTTAAGCTGTGTTTACTTTAGCAAACAGTGCTGTGCAACAGGGGTGTGACACAGCTGCTGCTGAGATGCAGCCAGCATACAAACTCTACGCATATTTGGGGGGCTTGCTGCCAGCTAGCTCCAGGCTGGTCCTGTGGGCTGAATGTCCCAGAGCAAGCAGCACACCTTAGGCGCAGTGCTGGAATGTACCCCTGCTTTGTTTGCATCCAAAAGGGAGCCAGAGAACATACTCCAAGCATGCTCTGTAATGTGCATGAAAACATGCTGATCGTGTGTGTGGCTGCAGTCATGAGATTTGCTTGTAAACAGCCACCTGACTTGAACTAAAATGCTTCCCACAGTGGAGGCGCTCAAGATGTTGTAGAGGGTTTGCTCTAGGACAACAGCTGTGAGGGACAGCAGAAATTTAAATGCAGCACTCACATCACCTAGGTGATACTAGGACAATGAAGGGTGTCTGAAATAGCCTTGTAGGTGCCAGTGCGCTGTGACAGCTATCAAGACAGAATGTAAAAGCATTTTTCTATATGCTTGAGAGCAATTCACTATGATGAAAGGTCAAGTTTTTGGTCTTTTGGAATTATGACATGGTTATTCTAATAGCTCACTTGGAGTCAGCCAGGCTATTTAAATAGAAGCTTGAAATAACTATTCATATACTTCCCATGCAAACTGAAACAAATTCCATCAAAATCCAGATGTTCACTGCTCCTTAATTACAATTGGCATTTCACAGAAGGAATTCATGGTGCCTCTGTCGTGACACAAAGGGCAGATTCGCATCATGATGGGATCTGCTCTGGCCATAGAACATGCTTCTTTGCCAGAGATTAAAGCTTCCTGTATTACAAGGCAGGACCTGGTCACATCCCATCATCCTTGAGGAACAACTTGAGCAGAAGGAGCTGGAAATACAAAAATAGCTGTCATATGTAGGCCACTGATCTATTGTTAATTTACCAGAGAAGCTCCTTCCCTCCATCCCTCATTTCTTTCTGTAGCTGAAAGGATGCACAGCATCTACAGCAACTCCTCAGACCAGTCACAGCTCCCCTGACGACCAAAAATGCCTGCCCAGAGCACTCAGGTACTGCAATCTGACTAGATATGAGAGGCAAAGAAAACAAGTGGGAAAAGCGCAGAAGACATTTTAAAGGAACAGGAAACATACACAGATGGATCACACTCCCTCCACACTTAACTAAGTGGAAACAAATATTTCATCATCATTTTCTACTTGCCACGTGCAAGGGTTATTCAGTTCCCCTGCTCTTACACCAGAGGAGGTGGGAGATGCTATTCCCTGCTGCCCATGGAGTCCATCACATTCCCATTTCTGCCCGCACCTCTCCTGGTTGACAAGCTCAAGTCTACTCACTCATTCCTCATGTGAAAGCTGCTCCTGACCAGTTTCAAAGATCATAACTGCTTTTCTTTCATGTTGTTTTTTAAAAAAAAAAAAAATTCTTTGTCTTTTTGAGAGTCTCAGGTGACCTACAGGCTTGCAGTAGACTTCAGAAGCTCAGGAGGGAGAAAGCTCTGAGATAAGAGATGAACCTTCCTTTTGTTTCATTAAACCACAGACAAGTTATCAAAAATCACCATTTCCCTTCTCTCACTAGTCTCATGTGGAAAAAAAGCTGGCAAAGCACCAAAACCTAATCTAGATGAGAAGCTTTGGCTTTCCCTGGTTTTAAAATGAGTGATTTACTGCTGCACATGCACCATGATGTTATTCCCCTTGCAAGTGTGCTCTCACAGCGCAGAGAACATGCGGGTATGCACGAATTATGTCCCTTGCTCTCTCCACCAGATGCCTGCCTCTCCCAGAGCAGAGTCCAACCAAACAAAAGTGCAGAATCCAGGAATCTATCTCCAGGCTCTATTCCAGTCTCCCTCTCTTTTGCAACTATTTAAACCTGCCTGGTAATTTCAGCAACTGCCTGCATGAAAAACAACTTCAGCTGCTTTAACAGCTCGTGACAGTGGAGTTCTGGATGTTTTTTACTGCAGTTTTACAGCTGAAGTCAATACAGCCTGAACCATTACCTCTCCACACAAATAAGACCAACACAGAAACTCCTGCTTTGCCCAAGCCGATGGCTCAAAAAAGGCCTTCACAGGGCCAGTGATGTTGGCAGCAAGCCCAATAAATGTTGTGCTTTCATTCTCTCTGTAAGTTTATCACAGGAAGCCGAAAGCTGCTTACTTCTCATTCTGCTCTATGCAAAATGTGATGGGCTGGGCACATCTAACTTCCCTACTCAAACATAATTTCTAGCGCATTTAATCTGCCTGTTTTCTCAGCATTTTCAATAAGGACTGAAATCTGAAAAAAACAGAAGGAACACTGCTTGAACACAGCATGATGCAGAGGGCTACCGACTACCTCTGAATGAGGGCAATCTTCCTCCCCTTGGATCTGAGGGGGGATTAAGATTTGCAGACACAGGCAAAACTAAGAAACAGCAGCTGTGCTGCCTTCGAGGTCCTAGGCACCCGAGGAAGGCATTCTGAAAAACAAAACAACAGGGTAAGAGATGCCAAAAGAAATGCATGCTAACAAGTCAGCTGGAATCTTATTGCCAGGAAGCCTCTTCTTATCACCACAGCTTTTCCCTCTACAACCCCAGAACAGCAGGTCTGCTGAGCACAGCCTGAAGTGGCTGTGCCTGCAGGGCTGCACGGGTTTCCTGAAGTGCACCAACCACAGGCAAACAGGGAATCTGCCACCAGGTGTCACCAAAATGCTACTACGCCTGCTGAGAGAAGCCCGGCCGAATGAGCCTCTGGATTTCCCGGAGAGAGGGCAGCGATGGTCACAGTACTGTCTACCTACAGCTAGAGAGGCCATTCCTTTCTAGTGCTGAGAATGTGTTTGAAACCGAGGATTCTTTGCCACTGGGTGGCAGCACTGCGCGCCCGAGGTTTACTCATCTCACACACACGCTAGGCGACCTTCTCAGAGAGAGTCTGCAATCCACGTCAGCCACAAGCTGAAACTCAGCATCTCAGACTAAGGACTCCAACACCGGGGGAAAGCTTGTCAGTAGAAATAGAATTCTGCTCTTTAGTGTTTTCCTCTCCTCCAATAATGCAGCGCTCCAGCAAGATCTGGTGTGGTCACAGCAAAGAGCTGCCTGACTCTTTTCTTCCAACCTTCCCGGACACAGGCCCATGGAAGTCGCCGTATTTCCCTACATTTTGTCAGTCTTTGCTGATGGGCAGAATAAATGAATTTACCTCTCGACTGTCCTGGCTGCTACAGTCCCTGCTCTTAGCAGTATTTGAATTGCCAGCCGCGCAGTAATGACTCCAGCGTCCTGCAGGAGGTAGGACAGCCGTACGTTCCAGGTTTTTTTTTTTTTTTGCAGAGCTTAATCACCTTGCAGAGCTCACTCTTCCCAAACATGGGTAAAAGAACAAACTCTCAAGATAGACAAGGGATTGCAAAAAATAAAAAAAAACAGAAAGCAATGCAAAAATTTGTCCACAATACAGACAATTAAATAAAATAAAAGCAGAATAAAGAAATATTGGAGTTCCTCACCTAAAACACTATTTTGCGGCTTATGTCACTCATCCTCTTGCAAGTACCTCAACAGTGAATTTCAAGTATGAGCATGCATTGGAGGAAATAACTAATACTAATAACTAATACCACTCTAATAAATACTCCTGACTTTTTAAAATCAATCAAAAATATGTGTCATTTGTGAAAAATAATTGGGAAGTGGAGAAAAAAATCAGTATTTCAAGCAAACATTTACCTTCTCCAGTTTTTCATACAAAACAGCCAAACCCGTCTGCCTTAGTTCAGCTTGACAAGATCAAGAAATCAGTCACAAGCTAAAAACATCGCAGCAGGCGATGCAGAAGACTGACAGACAGAAACAACGCTGTTCCAAACAACATCATGCTGGCAAAGCAGCCACATTTGCACGTTATATGTAGACCTCCACGTTTAATAAAATGACCCTGGAGACAGGGCAAATACGGAGCATTCTGCAACCATGCGGTCTTGCTGCTGCGGTTGTCTTCCACCTTTTCTAAAACCAAGATTTCTTCTGCCACCTGTTATTGCAGGACATCGCTCTGTAGGACACGCGTTTGATCTACCACTCCACCATGACCTTTGGATCCTCACTGTCACTAAACACACAGCACTTAGCAGCCAAGCTACTTCCGCAGCCTCCACTGGAGTGTTTTACAACCAGTTTGTGAACTGATGAACTAGAGCTAATGTGAGATACGGCGATTTCTGAAATACTCTTTCCAGCAGTAATGAAAAATCCGCACGTTTGTGAAAAAAGGCCTGAAATAAGCATTGGGGCTTTTAAGCTCAGGGGACTGGGCACAGGGAACAGAGTCAAGCGGACAAATGGTTTAATGGTACATGCATTAGGGAACATTGAAAAGAAGGGGCTTTAAAGTCTGCAAAGGCAACGCTGATGCACCCTTCCAATTTATGAAGGGAAAAAATACAGCCCAGCAAGTATTTCCATGAAGCCTAGTCAGCAACCCTCAGGTCTCCTCCTCAGATTACTAAACAAGCAGCACACGCATGAAGAGTATCGGACACCTTTTACAATTCCCAAATACACCTGAAAACTTCAAGGAGGAGGTGAGCAACCAAAGAAAACACATCTCCTGTGTTATTATTACAAGCCCAATAAAATAACATGCAAACGGGCGCTGCTGAGCAGCTAGACCACGGCGATACGTTGGAACCTGTTTCACTCTGTGCAAGGTCTCCTTGTGCCTTTCTTATTCCTGTATCAGGAGAGAGAACACAGCCAAACCAGCACAGCACAGCCAGCAGGAAGGCCTGCACAGCCAGAGGTTCCGCTCACCCACTGCTTCAGCAAGCAAACTTCCTACTCTAGGGACAAAAATATTCAGTCTGGTGTACAACGGTCACGATTTCCACTGTGTAACAGCTACACAATTCAGCAAGTTTTGCTTGCTTTGCTGCAATCCGTATTTTATCTATTATCAAATCACTTTTCAGAGACAGGTCTAAAAGCTGTTAATTTAGCATTTCAGCTTAAGCAGTAGTGAGATACATAAGAAATTGTTACTGAAGGTATTTCTCGTTAGCCTTGACTAAATAGTGACACACAGAAAAACTGAGGAACATTTAAAGAAGCTTCATTTGATTTTTCTGGGAGTTCTAAATGCAACTGACATGCCCACTGGTTTCCAGAGGTAAAGCAGCTCTAAGTCCCCTCATCAGTGACCAGCGGCATCTTGAGCGAGTGACGAAATCAGCTAGACAAATATTCAAGTTAAGGTTTTCAACGGTACTCCATTTAAACAAGTTCCTGATGATCATGGCAACGATTTGAAGAATGAATTCTGAACTCTCACTAAGGACACAAATTACAAATAATAGCTGGAACAACAGAAAAACACCGGTGGCATCCTGTTGTGCAGCAGTACAAGTACAACCTCGCAACTCACACAGTGAGCATGCTTCCATGCGCTCGACACCTGGAGGAGCGAAGGCATCGCCACCTCCCTGTCTCCCCTGCAGCCTGCCTGCCAACAGGTCAGCCAGCACTGACCGGCTGGGCAGCAGCTTTCAGAACACAATTGTGTCTCCTTCCCAACTGGAAAGCCTGAACCACCATTACAAAACTGGAATCCTTTCTCCAAGTGAAGATGAAGTGCATTTGGAAGGGATACAGCACGCTTTTGAAAGAGGGAAAACAGGCTTGGGAGAAAAAAAGTAAGGTAGCACAGGAGAAGAAGCCACACCAGTTAACACCTGCAAAACCACAGTTACTTGGCACTGCCTACCAAATATGCAGCCGGTGAGACTGCAAAGAACAGACACCGCACTGCTTCCTGCGTTTTGTGGCACACTGTCTGGTCATCGTGTGTGCAGGTTCTTACCAGCTACAGCTGCACCAACAGGCCATTGGCAAACGGCACAGCACCTATTCCACTCCACAGGAGAACAGCGATTTACAGACCGTGATCGCAAGGCTGTGAGGATGCCGGCTTTCACCAGGATCAGTCCCTGCACCCTCTTGTTCAGAGCTAGCACTAACGCCCCCAGAAGGAAGCGGGGACACTCACCTGAGCAGAGGAAGGGGGGCTGCTCGCACAACACCTACTTAGAGCAATAACGAACACTGCACTTGGTCTTGTCCGTATTTAGCACGCTGACTGAAGCAATAATTGCCGTGCTGGTAACAAACCACAGCTCTGCACGGCTGACACATCCTGTCGTATGACCGATCTGCTCAGTGAATGGTCAAAGAGTGCCCAGGTGGGCCCTGAAGTTGGCTTTTGTCCTCACCCTAAAAGGTACAGTGCTCAACACACACGAAGGAAACACTTTCTTATGGACTTTAAGTTTAGGTTGATGCTTGTTTATTATAAATTAGTAGCTGAAGAAGTCATACCTCAACTATTTTTTGGGAAAGAACATTCCAAAACAGTACTTGAACTTCTGTTAGAAATCATTTTAGAATTTTTTATTTTATTTTTTGTTAAAGAGAACTTTAGATTCAGACTGTAAAAATCAGTTCTGGATATTTCTTGGTATATCAGATACCTGAATCTTCTTGTTTCCCCTCATCCACACAAAATTTTACCATTTGTCTTCTTCAACAAATACAACAAAAACAAAATAATTATTCTCATGTTAAAAGAAACGTTTCCATTTTCACTACTTGTATCAGTGAAGCCATACAACAGAAACAAAACTCCCAAATAAACCAAGCAAGATGCTAGAAAAATCTTCATCTGGTTTCACCATCAATTATTTACTAAAAAAAAAATAAAAAAGAATTGTAAAAAGCAGTCAAGTTCTACAACAGTAATAATATCAGCCATTCATTAGTATTTGACTTATTTATTTGTATCACCTCTTGTTGTAAATTCCCACTGTTAACAAATTAAATTTCTAGACAACATAATAGAGCAGCTAGGAGTAGACAAAATTCCTATTTTGAGAAAACATACAAAAATCACAACTATTATATTAGAAACTCTGCAGTAAGTATATACAAAATAATTATCAAAGCATTTGCTTCAAACCAACTGTTTGATCCAAGAGAGTCAGTGCTAGAAATGGATGCCTGGGAACCACCTCAAAGCTGGAACTGTAAAGTGAAAGAAAAGAAAGAAAGAAAATTTCAACAGTGCTAACTTCCCTGCATTGTCCCATTAAACTACTACTGGTTGGTGAACCACATTCAGAACACAAAAGGCAGCAGTTTCCATTCACTTTATGTTGCCTGTTCCCTCCCAAAATTCACAAAACAGCAGATGGTTTTCTTGGGACTTTTAGCAGCCCACTTAGACATCAACTCGTCCCAATTTCCAAAAGCCAGAAGCAACGACTTCCTCTAAGAATGCAGTTTATACTGATCTCCTGATGAGGAGAAACACCTCCAGGTCATCCAGCTTGTTATGTACTGCAGACTTCCCACATCCCAATGCACCCATGATCTGCAAGCAAGAATAACCAAAGCAACTCCACCCCTAACTACAGCTACAAAGTCTAAAGTAATGACTTTAAATGTTTGCTAGCTGCTGGGAAGGTGCCCAAAACCAAACAATATTTTAGACTCCATATCTCTCTTTTCCATCCAGCAAACCTGACTCAAGAAAGAGACAACATCACATGGCTGCAATCGTTTCAGTGTTCAGCTAGGCACTACAAGTGCTGTAGGTTTTCTGCCCCCACTCGGTTGTGAAAGAATTGCTCAGAATTTGTGAGGCTCAAACACAGCCAGTTCTTCCCCATCGTACCACTTTTGCAGCTGATTCGACTCGTACTTTATGGAGGGTTTTTCAGTTTGCATCCCAGGCTCCAGAGCATTCTGTCCAACTATTTTAAGATTCACAATTTTTATTTTCCAGGTATTCCCTCTAACTGGACAGCTAATGAGTCCAAAAATTTGTTCAAAGATGCCCAAACAGACGTTGCCTCTATGCACCGTGCCAGCCACTGCTACCAGCACCAGCCCGTGCCGAGACCTGGCACACTTCAGCCCGTCGGCATTCAGGTTCGGGTTGAACAGCAGGTATTCCTCCTTAACCAGCGAGAGCAGGCGAAGGCTCACCATTTCTGCACCAACATATTCTTCCTCGTTTTTTTCTACGGTGTTGTAGCAGAACTTCATTTTGACATCCTCCCAGAAGTGCTGCGGCCCCCACGTTTCTTCAGACTTCACTCCCACAGGATGCTGAGAATTCAGGAGTTCAAAGAACCACTGGCAGAATTCTTCTCCGAGATTGTGAATATCATCCCGTGACTTCTGTCTCTTTTCATGACCCTGCAATAAAGAACAATTGTTTTCTTAGAACTATTTAGTCTTAACGTGTGAGTTTACCACTTTGAGCAGCCTAAAGTCACTGAAATTCTTACTTCAAACATTCTAAGTCTTCTTCAAGTGCTCTGAGACAGAGTGCCTGAAGAAAAACAGCAAAGCAAAAGTTTGTTTATTTTTAAGATTGTGATTATTGATCGGCTAGAGAATCAGAGTAGGTTCTTTGACATGCAGTTAGAATAGTCCTTCGGTTTTGTCTTGGTCTACAATTTATAATCGCAGGGGGAAACACTGGTTCTACTGAATAAAAGGCAGGGGAAGTATTTTCAAACAGCTTCTGTGTGACCAGGATTCTCGCACTGAGAGAAAGAAATCTCTGCAGTGTAAAGAGTACTTGGGCAAGTAACTTTTTGCTGGCCTTTACACTTTGAAAAGAAAGCTGCAGGAAAACAAGGATATGGAGCCATCCCTAAAAGCTGCTCTCACATTAAGGCATACCAGTTTCCTGAAAACTCCTTAGAAGGTAGCAAATACGCTGGCATTTTTTCCCTTTCATGTTGCCTTCAGTTTCTTCCTTTCTCCTGCCTCCTAAGCTTGCGAATTGTGGTGTTCTCTGTGCCTTCACACAGCTGACAGAACAAACAGTACTTACGGGAAGTCCCCTTTCGAATATGCACATCCCAATACCTGAAGCTGACAGAACACTTCTGATTTATGGGGTATTTTAGCAAGGCCAGCTGAATTTGCTAACAAAACACACAAGCAATCCAGGAAGAACTGAATTTCAAACAATTAATACATTCTAGAACTTTCTCACCACCAGATCATGTGCCTGAATTTAGCCCCGTGTGACAGTAAGACTGCCAGAATCATCCCAAGTGTGTTTGGTCACTTTCACAATGATGCTTGTAGTCTTCACTATATTTCCAACATAAGAAGAAATCAAAGAACGCCATGGCTTATTTTACCTCTGCTCCTCAAAGCAAACGATAGAAAAACAAATCCACAAAAGTCTTGGTGAATCTCAGTTACTTTTCCTACAGTAAAACTGACCACTTGAACTGAGACAGTGCAACATGTTTAGTTCACTTGTCCTCTGCTTTCTTTACTTCAGAAAAATCATTCCAACCCCTCATGTAGAGACACGCAACCTCCAGCTGTAAGGTGGAAAAGAACCAAATGTCATGTTGCTTGGTAGGGTTTGCGAATCAGTCTGTTCCTAGAATTAAATATGAAAAGTTTGTAGGCTTCTATATAGAAATTCTGTGTCTGTTAAACATGAAATCTTAATTAATTTCTCATTCTGTTATGTAGGTTCCTGCCAGCCATTTCTTCAAAATGGTGAGGACCACAAGGATTAAAAGTAAACAAAAACAGTTAATGATGTTTCAGGTCCCTTCCTACCCAAGCCATTCTATGACATGTACGTGACAAGTAGAATTCTTGAATTCCTCATTCTTCGTGAATGTCTTTTCAGTACCTCGGAGAATTTAATTTACTGTGCACACAAAATAGTGTTTTAAAAGCAATTCTCAGCTAAATCTTCATTTTAATCAGATAATACCTGAGCGAAAACTCACTGCATTAAATTATCAACAGGTACAGAGCTCTAACAGGCCAGCTGGTGGGGCTGTTGTCCGTTATGGCTCTGACATACCATACTTGAGAGCAAGGCTATTTAAAACCATGTGCTGAAGATCCAGGAGTAATAAAACACTGGAAGTTCATTACTCCACGGCAATTTGGCTGAGTATCATAACCTGAACTCCAAATTAACCTGCAGTATTTAGCTACACTAGATTGTTACTGAGATTGAAGGAAAAACGACACAGAACTGGTACTGCAACAAACTTCACATCTCAGTGGCACACAGCGCTCGCAGATTCACTCTGCACCCTGTTAGCTCCTATTTCGGTCACGCTGCCTCTATGAACAGATCGAGGGCCCTTACAAAAAAGCAGCTTTCCCTCTGTTCCCTCCCTCCCCCACAACACTTCAGAACACCTATGCTTGCTGTCCTGTAAAAGCAACGTAAGCACCCCCAGCAATCTCGGAAAGCAGCACTCACCTCCGCTTGTGTTTTTCTGCCGCCAGCCTCCAAGGTATGTGACATCAGCTGCCCGTTCCAGAACTGCTTCACACAAGCAATGAGCTGATGTTTCTCAGAGGAAGGAGGCACTGGAATTCCTTGTGCTGCCAAATACTTAAATATTATTTCTCGATAGACTTTTCTCCGTTTCAAAAGTTCTTCCGCGCTTTGGCTGTAAACCAAAATGGCCTGAATGGCCTCTGCAAGTGAAGAAATTGAGGTTAGCAGTTGCTTCTCTCACAATTAAAACCCAAACCTCTGCTGTATCTTACGCTCCTGATCAGCACCTCCCAACACAACATGACTCTAAGTGAAATGCAAATAGGTACAAGTGTGTTTGTAAACGGAAATCTGATATAACTCACTGTAAGTCACGTTTGACACAAAAGATGCCCAGAGCTTTAAGAGCACATTCAAAATCCGGTGCCATTTTTGCTGAAGACCAACCTACCTTGTACGCCCTCCTACCAGTGTCAGAGACTGTTTGGAACCATGAGTTGTCTGAGTTTGATGAAAAGGATGGAACTACCAATATTCTTCAGGTAGGTGAGGCTTTCAAGCTCTCTAGAAACCGCACGTGCCTCCAGAAGCGCAAGTATAATGCATTCTCGCTCACTCTGTGTTTCACCCATAATTCTAGAGACACAGCTTGCCATAACTTCAACGTAACTTGATCTGACTTTAACATGAAAGCCTTTAAGGCCGCCTGTTTCACACACCCTCACCCAGCAGAAGCTAAGCTCCATTTCATTCTCCACTTGCCCAGCTCTGGGATATTTCACTACACATCTCCCTGTCTTCTTGAAGGCGACACTACACAGCGAAAGGAGAACCAGACAAATCTTTTAAGGTTCTTCTGAACACAGAATCTGAGACTTAATTTCTGCATCGACTCGGTGGCCTGCGTGATCCGGCCAGGGACCGTCGCTGCTCGGAATCGCCCACCACAGCCCAGCCAACGGCAGCCGCAGGGCAACGCCGGCCCGCCGGGGGAAGCCGCCGCACACCCGCCGCGCTG